>OZ012735.1:799519168-799626668 GCA_963859935.3 Lathyrus sativus | reverse complement strand
CTTTAAATATTAGATTTTAGATGATAGGCTTTGATCTAGACACCAATTTAAAATTCAAACTTTTGGAAAAAATGGTTTTCAAAAGTTTCATGGCACATCAGAAACAACCTGAATCGAATCATCTAATCGAACTTCTATCGAAAAGCTTGGATATGCGTAAAGGTACACAAACGTATGAAAACAAATACAAATTGCCCAACAACAATCAATCACAAACAATTAAATGTTAAGCTACACGTAGAACTTATTTCCAATTATCAAAACACACAAAAACACACTTAGGAAGTTTATCGAACACTTTGTGTGCAATCGATATCGTTTGGAAATTTCCTTTGTTTTGTTGATCTAAAAAACAATCACAATCAAACTGATTATGATTATATCAACAAAACCTAATTTAAAACTTGATTCAAAAATAACTTCCAAATGAATTGATCAAACAACCAATGAATTCAATAACTTGCTAGAACAAAATTAAAAGATATATATATATATATATATATATATATATATATATATATATAATATATATATATATATATATATATATATATATATATATATATATATATATATATATATATATATATATATATATATATATATATATATATATATATATATATATATATATATATATATATATATATATATATATTATATATATAGAGAGAGAGAGAGAGAGAGAGAGAGAGAGAGAGAGAGAGAGAGAGAGAGAGAGACATACACATAAGGATTTGTTTAGGAAGTTGCCCAATCAACCTCGTTATGAGTACGTCTGCCCTCAATTCAAATTCGAATTGAGATAGTTGCAATTAATCTTACTTTGTAAGCAATGTATATACAAGATATGGAGAACTCTAACCCTACAAACCATATGGTTTATTGTTGATTCTACCACCTCCAAAACCCTTGATCAAAGATTGATCAAGTCACCAACAATGTTGCTTTAATTCACCAATTCTTGCTACTTCCTTACAAGGCACCTCCTTAATCCGAAGCGCACACTTGTTGAAATCCAAGATTTACCAACATGGTCCACTGTCTCACGCTACTCCCTTGCAAGACACCCCTTACCCTAAGGCTTTCACTCGATCAGATCTGAATTGCGTAATCTTGTCCAAAACCTTCAATTCCTCAATGATTCTGAAGGAAAATCCCAGCTCGTTTTTCTTATTTGAAATCCTCAAAGAACTCGACCCAATATATTTCCGGTACAACAACCTAATTTGACGTTATCAACCTTGATTTAGATGGTCACCAAATCGAAAAATGATTATGTGTAGTTTGATTGTGTGTATGCGTAGAAGAGAGCTTGAAGATGATGAGGATGCTTTGAAATCCCGATTTCGTATATGAAGCAAAGGGCGTGTAAGAGGAAATGAAAACAAAATAAAAATAAAAATTTTCAAGTTTATAGGTCAACCTATGAAAGCATATGTGTCGACCTATAAAGGTGTCACATTACTACAAAATAGACCTTTCTTAACACCAATTTTACAGCCATATTGTTAACCATGGTAATAGTTTATTTTTGGACGCTTTTTTTTTTGGGTATTTACTATAGGACATGTCACAACGGTCAAATGAAGCAACCGCGGTGAAAAGGTACAAGGAATGAAATGATTTAAATCCCAACATCAACAATTAGCCATTTATCATGATAAAAATGTTATTGGCCTTGTATATCACCATGGTTTTTATTTCCAACCATGATGAAAGTTAATACTTTATTTATATATAAGTAAAATTATTTATCGCTTTAGTACATAACAACCGTCTCTCTCAAAACAAAACCCTAACAACTCTTTCACATGTCTCTCTCCAAAGGAAACCCTAAGAACTCTCACACTCGTCTCTCTCATATGGAAACCCCAAAAAAAACCATAACAACAAATCTTAGCAATGGGTATTTACAGATTCATTTTCTCTATAGTTTTTTTTCCAAAATCTGTTTCAATAGCTTGTTTCATGATGTTTGAACTTCCTTGTTGCTTTGACTTATATGTATGGATGTTTCTTTTAATAAAGAGGACGAAGCTAAATTTAGCCTTGCAAACTTATGTCAGAGATCTAGAATGACATCCTTTCAAAATATACACAAGTTTGCAGGTCTAAATTTATCTTCATCCTTATTTCATTGACGACACACCATTATGGGACATGTATGGTATGTGTCTGAAGCATTTTATGACTTAACATTTTTGTTTTATCGTGTTTGTTGTTGATAAATGTTTTTGATGAATGTTATTGTTAATGTTTGTTTAAAAGATGAGTTTATTATATATTATATGGTTTGAGTGTTTTTCCAATCCCTTACCGAATATGTAACTTTCCAAACTGTATTAGAAAATTATGATATGATAGATAAAATTGTATTAGAAAATAAGTACACGTTCAATTTTTGACAAGAATTTTTCACATTGTTAACTACATGTTGTTCTTTGACAGTTAGAACTTAAAAGAATTAGAGGTGAAGGCATGGGCGATTGAAGAACTAGGATAATTAAATTAATTTCTTACTTTCAATGAACAAAATACAGATAAGGACTTAAAGAACTCTTGTCTAGCATTGAACATGAACTTATTCTTCTAATATAACTTAATTTATCATATTATAATGTTCTAGTGCAAATTGGAAGGTTATATGTTTAGTGAGCATTGGCAAAATAAACATTCCACATAAACTTAGGTTTATATATCACAACGGTTGTTTAGCACAATCGTGGTTAAATATGTTGCATTAAAGAATATCATAATGGTTGTTTAAAATAATCGTTGTGATAGGTAGCTCACTACATAGATACAATCACGATTGCGTGACTGTGGTGGAAATCATCATACATTCAATCACACCTTACCTCAGAATGGTTGGACCTGCATGGTGGTATCCCTTTTCCAACCATTGTGATATGTATTTTCTATTATAGTGTTAGGTCGACCTATTTGAGGCGGCACATAGGAAATGGCTACAAGCTTCAACATTGAGACATGGGTGTTGACCTAACCAAGTTATGTGTCAACCTGTGCTGGAAGGAAAACTTGCATAGGTCGACATAAAGCCGTATGTGTCTACCTATGCAATGTTTTTCACACAAACTCAATTTTCATGCATAAAAAGTTTTCTTGATGCATAGGTCCTTTCTAAGTTATTTCCAATCATGTTGGCATGCAACCTAATGCTAAGAAATAAATAATACACACCTAGAATTGGTTGATACCGCCCAATGTACAAAAATACTAAAGTTTCTCCTAGTTTTGACATCATAAAAAATATATCTAAATGGAATATGCACTCACATACTTCCCCTTTTTAATGATGGTAAAACGTGAAATTTGAGACAATTGTGTTTCTTGATACATGAAAATCTCCCTCTGAATGTGTGCATTATAATTTCATATTCTTCTCCCCCTTTGACAACATCAAAAAGAGACAAGCCAACTATTAATAGTATCACATAGATACACATTACACATATACAATATACTATACAAATACAATTTACAAAGATAAGTGGTGCACTTACATACATTTGTCATATATGTAAATAAAAAAGCTTAATAAACACTTCAATATTAAACAATATTTATAATCATTAAACATAACAATCATAGTACAATTATTGTTTTAGACTTAAACATATTTCAATACATAAACCAAACACATAAAACAAACCAAACAAAAATTAAAAATGCATGAGGACAAGAACAACTAAATGCGTGACATAAGGAATCCTAAGACATTAGACATATACGACTTAAAACTCAGCACTTCAATGTCTTTCGCGACCTCTAATCCTTGCTCCACAGAACCATCCCTGCCCATCATTCCCAAAATGACGGTCTAAAAAGTCACACATCTCTTGATAAAATTGAGCATAATGTTGGTGGTTTTCATTATGGGTAGAAATCCTGTGATTGACCCTTGAAATGGTAGCACCAATTTTGGCATCCATTTCACCCTTTAGAGAGACCAACCTCTCAGTAACAAATGATGCAAAAGCCTCAAAGTTTGCATCTTGAAACTTCATGTGCTCTTGCAAAATACGAAGTTGTTCCACTTGAGTCGCTTCAAAAGCTTATGTTCTCTGATACTCCTCCTTGTAATGTGTATCCTACTTGATCTGCACGTTTTGAAGTAAGGTTATGATAGAGGTTTGATATCCATTTTCATTATCCATTTGACCATCTTCATGATCGATATCTTGCATGTGTTCATCACCAGCCGCATGTGGCTCGGTAGTTGAATCAACAAATTCAGATGGATCATCAAAGTTGTATATTTTCCTCCCATGTTTGCCCAACCGGAAGGAGTACACCTTATGTTCCTCATTCCAAAAACACCCCATATTAGTTAAGGTACATTTGGAGAACTCTTGAACAGGCCCAAGTGATATAAATAACAAATTTGAGATGCCTATATTGAAATAATTGAGAACTTTGGAAATCATGGACATGTAACAAAAAATGTTCCCTTATTTCATTCTTTAATTGGAAACTTCTGGTAAACAAAATAGTTAGCCAAACTGATTCTAATCTTGTGCAAGAGAATATACACAAGGTGAACCTCAATGTGATTAATTCTAGAGAACCCTCTTTTCTTTGGATGTAAAATGTGAGAGACAAGCCACAGTAGGATCCTAGGAACCATCTTCAATTGGTTGATAGCAGAAGTATCATATCAATCATCTGATCTAGGGGCCTTAAGCATCTCATTTAGATGAGTAGTCCACTCAAAATTCATATGAGTGTAGGTATTTGTTACCAAAGGATCAACTTTATCATCCTCATCAGCATCACCTTTGGGTTTTGCAATCTTAGGTGCCATTGATGATTGTTCGGACATAATATGCACATTAGGTGTTTGAATAAAGGTGCAACCGAGAAACAAAGAAGGTTCGGGGAATATTTGATTATCCACAAACCAAACTCAAAACTAAAGATTCTAAAGCATACACAAACAATAGTTAATACTAAGGATGAAGAGAAATTTGATTTTTTTTTAGACTACGATATGATTTGAAGCATGAGAGAGAGAGAGAGAGAGAGAGAGAGAGAGAGAGAGAGAGAGAGAGAGAGAGAGAGAGAGAGAGAGAGAGAGAGAGAGAGTGATCCAATATCAAAAGTATTGATAATGGAAATATTATGACTGTGAATCACAAATGTTGATAATGAAAAAATATACATCTTGGATGTTATGTTATGAATGACAAACATTGATAGTTTTTAGGGATATAACCCATGGGCAGTTAAATTTTTCCCCTTGGTTGGTAGTTCAACCGAGGGAAAAATTTAAAGTATGACACTTTCTATGACACGCTTCTTTACCTCGCACAGTAAACTGAGATAAAACTTTTTTCTAACCGAGGGTAAATCACTTATCTGTAGTAGTGAATTGTATAAAAAAGTTCTAAAAAGAAAGTGAGTAAGAAAGAAGCGATGCATTTTTCATTTCTTGTGTTTTTATAAAGTGAACACAAGTCCTCCTTATATGGAAAAATAATTGGTCAAGTAGAACATGATTTTAGGCCAGAGCCAGATCGTAATCAATTAGCTAGCAGCGCTAATTAGTTATGACCTAGTCTTTTAAGAAAGAAAATGACTGGCTTAGAGTCTAATTAATAAAGAGCTTTCCTAATAGATTATAGAGCGAGTGTGCTCAAAAATAGATTAGACAAATGTTCTAATTCATTAGAGAGAAAATTTTTGATTATTAATTAAGTATGATTCTTAATCAATTATTTCTTCCTAACAGCTTTTCTTTATTCTTTTTGGCATCATCAAAATCACATTTACATGTACATCACATAGAACCACACACAACACCCTTGTTAAAGCAATGAGAATTAATAATGACAAATAATTTTGCATGTCTTCTTTCTATTCTTCCTATGGAATTATTCATCAAAGAAGTACTATAGAATCTCCATAACAAAATGAATGAGTAGAAAGAAAACATCAGCATATATTGAATATAAATAAGGTTTTGTTGTTCCATTAAAACTTACTCACTATTTTGGTATTATGCAGTGTCACATGCCATCTTTATCAAAATTGTGTCTCTAGTTTTGTTCTTAATAATCAATCACCATATTTTTTTTATGCATAATAAGCTTACTAATTTAAAATTTTTAAAATTTTTTTGTTCTTTAAATTATGCATCTTTTACAATCACATCAAACCAAATTGGATCCTAAAAGTAGAAAATGTATGTACCTAAGTTTTGAAAATGGAATGAAAGAATTTATACATTTTTATCTGAATAATAAAGATATATTTATTTATAGAAATATCGCACACCATGAACACATCATGCCTAATAATCTAAATTATAAACCTACTCATTGAGAATATCATTCTCTTAGGTAGAACATTTTATGATTGAACCTAACATAACACCACCAAATTCCACTATGTCATAAACAACCCCCTTTTAAAACTCACTATTCTCACCTCTCTTTTCTACTAGGAAAATAATTTCACAATCTTATCTTGTAGGTTATGTGTGAAATGTTTTTGACGGTTTAAAAAAATCAAAGTCATAAGTACTCTTTACCTTATAATCTCTTATCATACCTTTTTACATTTATCACCTTCACATCATACTTTTTCTTCTTTTAGCACACACTACATTGATCTAAAACCCTTTAAAGAAGTAAGTCGGTGTAATTTTTTACAAATGGCTATAAAATCTAAATTAGATGCATTAGAGAATGTTGTGAATCAATGTTGTCAAGAATAAGTCAAAATATGAAGAAGATTGAGTTTCTTGAACAAACACAAAAAATCATATTAGGTTTTACGAAAGAAAAAGAAAAAGAAAGAAGAAGAACTGGAATTAGTTACAACTGCTTTACTATTCACTTATTCAATAAGAGTTCAAAGATTACAAATAGATGACAACAACTATGGACTTTTTAACGCATCTAATCAGTTAAGACCAATAGTTAATCGATTAGATTTGCCAAATATGAAAGGTTTTTAAAACTTTCAATACTAATCGACTTTAACCTTATCTAAATGATAATGAGGTGTTACAAAAGAGTTAATCAATTAATCATAGTTTGCTAATTGATTATCTAATGTAAAAATCACTGGTAAAGTTATAATGAGTATCTAAGACATTTGAGTGTGTGCGAGAGAGAGAGAGAGAGAGAGAGAGAGAGAGTTTCCTTATTATCTTAGGAGATACTCTTATACTTTTACAATACATTAAATAAACACATATAACAAGCTAGCGTCGTTTATAATCGACGCTAACTAAACACGTGTACCAAATTAGTGTCACTTTGGACAGACACTATACAAACATGTGTAAAACACAATTTCAATGGAGACCGACGCAAAAATAAAATATATTAAATTTTTTGGGTCTTCACCCATTCATTATCTTCCAACTAGCGTTTTCTAAGTCCGACGCAACTTTAGCGTCGGCTGGACACTAAGTTTAGCTTCTAGCTTTGAGGCGTCCGCCCCAACCCTAACGCTAGGCCGACGCTAACACTTGTTAGCGTCGTTTTTTTACTGTTTAGCGAGGATTTTTGACCGATGCTAAATCGTTGTTTTCTTGTAGTGTTAGACATAAGACTATTAGAGGTTTCTCACTTTCTCTCTTTCACAACATTGAAGCTTCAAGATCTCCTACGCTATTCATCATCGATTTATCACTTCATCTGGGACATGACTTCTTCTAACTAATGAGACATGATAAAGCTTCTTGATAGACATAATCAACAGAGATTATTTGACCATATATCCTCTAAAACTCTACCAAACACCACTTAGCATTAGGTATTGTCATCATCAAAATCATTAAACTCATCTACCACAAATATTATTTGTAAATAACTGTATCTACAAACACATAGTTCTACAATCCATTCTTAAATTTTTATTCTAAAAGAATTAAGAGAGTTGACCAAGTACACATATACTATTATTCCTAAAGAAGAAAACGCATTATTACCATTTTTAATTTTTTGAATTCTACATGTACACAACAGGATAACGCTCTTGCTATCATAAACTTTTTTCCAAAAGTCTTGCTATCATATACTTTTTTCAAATGCTGGCAAAGTTCCATAATATATGACATTACATACACGCACGTCTTTAAAAGCAAAGGAGTTACTAATCTCTCCCATTCATGCATCGTGTTGTTGACTTGAACCACTTAAAAGTTGAGTTTTTGTAAAAAAGGAGCTCTAATAATATGAAATTCAACTATAAAATAAGTAAATAACTCAAAATAGTTTCTTTCTATTTTGGAAGAATTTAGGTGGAACTAATAATTTTGGGCATTCATTGTATTAAAGTCAAAGGAAATTGACATGTATAACTATTGATTCACAAAGGCAATATGAACCATTTTCATGATATATGGTTCCTTGAGAATAAGAGCACTATAAAATGTCAAATTAAGTGGGGGCCATAATATACAATTGTATTAGCCAATGAATTACACAAAGGGCATTCTTTGTGAGATTAAGATGTGGCAATTGCCTCATGAGGAATTAGAATATTCAACTTTACAAGAAACTCCAAGGAGTTTGGAGTAAACAAGCAAGAAATTAAAATGAATGTTTCTCCAATATCATACTAGAAACCAAAGCCAGAGTTTCATTCATGTGTGCCTAACCCAATATCAAAATGGAAAGTTTTACGTACTTATCATTTTTATCGAGATATATACTTACAATAAATTTGGTTTCATGGAAAAGTTATGAATAAGTTATGGGTTTTTATTTATTTATTTTATTTATTTTATGTTTGTTTTGTAGAAATATATTTGATATAAAAAAATTTCATTTTAATCTGCTTTTTTTTATATGCAACAAAATAGCAATAACGGGAGCATAAGGAGTATAAATGGAGAAAAAGGACTATAACTAGCACGAACACCCTAGAAGATTTATTATCCAGTCAAGTTTAAAACAAAAAAGCTGATCCTTTAATCTAACTCCAAATAAATTCCATGATAACGATTTTGCCACCAATACAATTTTTTTTTTCTATTAATGAGAATTTCATTTCTTATCAACTAAATTGCTCTAACAAAAACTAACTAAATGAGAATTTTACGGATTTTCTTTAATCTTTTACGGAAGGTGACATTAGAGGACAATAAATGAGCAATAATATTAGAGTTGGGATTAGATCTGCACAAATCAACCCAATCGAAAATAAAAGACCATACTTCTAAGACCATAAACACTCAAGAAATAAATGATTATGAGATTCTTCGAGATCAAAGCAGAAAGGGCGCACAAGACTATGCGCTCTTGATATCACACATCGCTTTGCAAGTTTATCTCTAGTTTGCAGTCTATTGTTGAGAAGCCTTCGAGCAAAAACTTGAATGTTACTAGAAACATTCGCTTTTCAAATGCGTTTCAAGGTGGACTTCAAATGGTTACCAGCTTGAAAATCAAGAGAAACCCGATAGCTCAATCTTGAGAAGACAAATTTGATAGAGAACACGTTGGGGTCAACCATGACACAAATTTTTCCAGTGAATCTTGAATACGAGAAACAACAATCAGAATAACTAGAAGAGTTTCCAACTCGCACTTTGAAGGATCAGATAACTGGCAATTTCTTAACCACTGAAATTCCAAATCCAAACGTCATTGCGCCAATAGCTAGACTCACAATTTTTCAAACGTGAACCCTGCAAATTATTAAACAAGATAGGAAATTAGCAGCAACAAGAATCATCAATAATTCATCAATCCCTCCATAAATTTATGTTTGTTCTTCTCCCAACTTTACTTACAATGCCTTTATCGAACCATTTTCCATCTACAACCCAAGACCCCAAAGAAGCCCTTAAATCCCTCCACCATAGAGAAGATTTTGATTTATTAAAAGGAAGGGAAGGATCGAGTGTGAAAGTCTTAATGTTTCCATATTTGAGAGAAACAACCTTATGCGAAAGAGAGTCCCCCTCTATTAAAGTCTTCCAAGCCTATGTACTTAATAGTGCTCGAGAGAAAAATTCGTAATACTTAATTTAATAGCCCCCATAAACTTTAGGCTTACAAATTATGGATCAAGCCACCAAACTGATCCTTCTATGGTTTTCTTCACCATTCCAAAAGAAAGCTCATTGAGTTTTTATGATCTCTTGAATAACCACCATCAGTGCTTTGTAGAAAGAGAAGGAAAAAAAAAAGGAATATCATTCAATACTTTGTTAAGCAAGGTAACCCTGCCTCCAAGAGAAACAACTTTCCCTTTCCAAGAAGATAGTTGATGACTTCTCGGAAAGTGTATCGATAATGTCGACGTAATAAAAAGATCAAAACCCTAAGGATTGTCTTCGAACATAACAATTATTTGTGCAAATAAACTAAAAACGGTGAAAAAAGGGTTTTGCAGATTTCAGTGCAAAAAGAAATTAAACGATAAAACTAAGTCACGAAAGCGATTAGGTTATGTTTTAGAATCCTTTTATGCCCTCTTGTTTATGTACGATGCTTTGTATGAATTGTCTTATCCTTATAATTTTACAAAATATTAACGAAACCATTATAGCCAGTCTCCCACGAAATAACTCACTAACAACTACTCAGAGTTTTCTATCCCTAGTTCGCCAGTGTAAACAGTGTTAGGTGATGTAGAGACCATTAATTCCTGTGCCACTATTTGAGGTCTCCTATCCCTATTCAACCGGCATAAGTAGAACAATTGACCTTGGTCTAATACCTAAGCTACGGGTCAGGAATGCTTATGCATCTAACAACATATTAACAGAGTATCTCAAATAATAAGCATTAAGCAAAAGAAACAACTGAACAAAATTATAAGTCAAAAGGTTCATACAAAGTCAAACTGCCATATAATACCAACAAGATTGAATAAAGTTCATCACAACACAACCTAACTTCTTAGAACATGATTTGGTTCCGCATCTAGACCTTTAAGTTTTGATGATGACAAGGTAGTATTTGTGTGAGAACAATTTTGGTACCCTAACGGTTTGTTATTGTGTAGCTTTAATAGCCAGTTCTGATTCTGAGAATATGACGTGCAACGTCATCAATTTATGAACTTTTGTGTTCTGAAATTGATTTCCACACTGATTCACTCCTAAGAAGCTTATGAGAAGACGATATATTGCTACTGCAATGTTCTCTCTGATTCTGCTTTTGGATGTGACTCTAATCACCATACTTCTGAAAAATGGCAAGCTTTTGAAGTATCTGTTACTAAGCTAAAGACTCTGAAGATTTCCAAGCCAGACGTTGATGCTGTCAAAAGGTTTAGACTGAAGATTCTAAAGATTCTAATCTCAGCTGCATGCTTATTCATTTTCATGCTTCATCAAATTTCTACCAGAAGCCTATGAATATGAAGATAAGGATAAAAGGATACGTGATCAAATAGTACATGGCACAAAAGGAAAAATATTCCTTCCACTACCTAAAATTGTGGCTGAAAGGATTGTACTATTTTTCACACCTCTCATTATTCCGTTAGTGGACACCTGCAATTCTCGTATTCCTAATTTTCTGGTTCTGATTCTTCGTCTAGACAGAAGAAATAATGTTCTGGAAAAGAGATCATTTGCCATGAGTGCATGGAGCCAGGTCACTACAAGAATGAGTGTCCTAAGCTAAATAAGAACAAAAGGCCTAAGAAGAATTTTTCAACGCAAGAAGGGCCTCATGGCTACATGGGACGACTCAGATTCAAAAGAAGAAGATTTTGAAGAGGAACAGACCAACGTTGCATTGGTGTCAACTACAGGTGATCTTGAAAGTTCTGAAGCACTAGAAGCTAAGGAGCTCTCAGAATTAGAATAAGAATAAGACTCCGATTTTAAAGAGGTATTTTCTAAACTATCACGTTCTGATTTAGAGTCATGTCTCTCTAAAATGTTGGAAAAGTACCAAAGTCTTCCAAGTAAATACAAGGACCTTAAACAAGTCCAAATAGTTGCTTCTGAAACTTGTAGTGAGCTTGAAAGGGATATTTCTTCTCTAAATGAAAAGATTTTTTCTTTATAAAGTAACAACTTTGCTTTGAAAAAGCAAAATTTCAAAACTAGATGAATAAATAATCTCAAAAGCTTCTGATGCTGATTTCATCATCAGATATGACAGATCATTTCAATACTTTCTAAATAAAAGCATAGATAGGCGCTAAATGGCTTCCATGATCTATGAATTTAGCAAAAATGGCAAGAAATTTTTAGGTTATACATAAACTTCAAAACCTGACGAAAGTCAAAAGGTAAAACCAAAACCTCTCTATGAGCATTTCGTGCCTGCTGGCACTGAGATTGATTGTTCTGAGCTTACACAGTGACCTTCACAGACATAGAACTATATTCTAAAACCCAAGCATCACCCAAAAATTCCACTTCATTATCCTGCTACATAGAAACCCAAGGTTGTGAGAAAATCTTGGAAAACAAACAAAAGAGGATCCAAAATCTTCCAGATGAGTGTTGTAAAGTGGTTTTCAAGTTGAACAACCCTTGAGTGTTTGTTGTCGTTGAACATGGCGGTTATTCGGTACTAACATTGTTCGGCAGAATTGTCGATCACAAGAATGAAACTGAGGATGTCTTGTGATATGATTACATACATCCATTATAACACAACAACGTCTAGACGATTCCAAAGGTCGGAATCACTAGCTTTGAAGGTGGCCGCTGCTTGGATTACTTGATCATAAGAGGAAGGAATGATGTGGTTGAGCACATTGTTAACGGGTGCTTCCACCTTAAAGAGGGAAGACCGTGATAGATACAAATTAAAGTCATAGTCCAATGTTACCAGTATGATGATTTTGACGTTGTTGAGAGAGAAAACGGAGTGGAAAGTGTTTTTGTTCACCGGTGTATTTTGATTTATCGTTGACAAAGAGTCATCAATGTAATTTGAGGAGGAATCATGTTCATCCATTAAGATTGTATAGATTAACGGCGGTAAGAAAGAGTTTGATGGATAGAAACGTGAAAGTTAATTAATATTATATAAGAATTTGATTCCTTAAATATTCTTGTTAGTCATTAATTAATTATTTTATTTTATTTTTTAATCGTCGATTTAATTTTGTGCTAAGTGTTTTTTGATTTATATCAAAATAGTGTTATCTTGTTTAGAAATTAGACTTTATAAAAAAAACAAATAAAGGATATGCAATAAAGTTTAAAGGGAAGGTGGGAAGCTTTAATAAAAAATGGAGAGAGAATAAAAAATATTATAAAAATTAAATTAATAATTTAATATTGGTGATAATTATGTTTAATTATGAATAACTCTGGTCAGAGATGATAAAGTTATTGTAATATATGAATTTCAGATAGAAATTGAAGGGAAATTATGCAAAATTATTGTTAAACTTAATCCTAAATGTGACACATAGAATTTTAATTGATGCGATAATATATAACTATATAACGTATAAGATATCATAATAAATTTTGCTGCTTTAAATTTAATATATTATAATAGATATTAAATTTTAATTTTAATTTTAGGTCAGTACTTGAGGCCTAGCCCAAAATACTTTAATGGAAAGTAGGTATCAATAGAAGAAGGCTCAGAATAGTCAAGCCAAAGGGTCCTATTAAATGACCCAATTATTATAGGTATAATAGTAGATGCTTGGGACCAAGCCCTCAATTTTAGCTTTGGAAAACGAACTCTTAAGTGCTCCATAATCAACTGAGTCACATCCATGACATAATATTTTTGAGCTAACAGAATTAGAGATATTGTTGGTACAAAATATTTAATCAATTAATAATTACAAAGAAATAATTTATTTACATTAAAAGAAAACAAAATTCAGAAAACACTAGAATTTAACAAATGAGTCTAAAAAAGAAAAGACACACACATAGTGTGAAGGTGATAGTGATAAGTTATAGCCTATATTGTTTGTTGTGCCTTTGTTTTTCAACACATGAGATAAGTATTAAACTCCAAATCCTATAAATAGCACACAAAAAATTCTTCTTTTCAAACTCATACCAAATACACAAACACCTTTCTACCTTATCTTATTCTTTTAGTCCTCTCTATATATGGCTCGTTTGAATTCTGCTTTACTCATCACTTTGCTTTTCCTGATCATTTATTCTTTACCATCTTCTATAGATGCTCGAAAGATTCTCAAAATGGAGACACAAGAGTTTCCTTCTTCAAAGGGTGCTCTACCTTTAACTGATGTTATTAATAATCGCAATATTTATAGAAATGGAAGACTCGTTGCTCATCTTGCCAACAATGGAAGAGTTCTGGTATCTTCTGTTCCTAGCCCAGGTGCTGGACACTAGTAGTGGTGCTCATATCTTCACTATTAGATATTAGTGATACTGAATAAATGATTCTCGTCTGCTGAATGTATATATCATATATGAACCATCATCCATCATGTTCTTGTATCATAATTCCATGAAATCAAGTATAATATATAGTGTTCAGAAGTTGAATCCTTGATCGTTTCGTATGAAAAATATAGCTTGAAAACGTTAACTCTATATACGAAGTGATAATTAGACACATCCATTTTGTGATATAACTTATGATATTCGCTTACATATATATATCAAAATTTATTTGTATAGAAACACCCTTATATTTATATTATTGGAAACAATTAATAGAAAGATAGGAAAAATTAAATTATTTTTTATTTTTATTTTTTATTTAATTGGAATCATGAAATAGTAGTTATTAAGCGAGAGAGATAAACAAAAATATTTTTATTTTTTAATTAATAAAAAAATTATAAATTGGTTATTTTTAAAAATACGTGTTAGATTCGTTTTTATCTAAGTATTTGATAGAGTTTATAAAAGTACTAATTTATTTAATATTTTAAGACATTAGTTGTTATTTTAAATTTTAAAATGATTTTAAAACTTAAGATTGAGACACATGTACCGTTATGTTTTATTTAAAGTAGGATATATCACATATATTCTGCCATTTATAAAATCATAAAATATATCAAATGAATGCTATTTTATTATCTATTTTTTATTTGTTTCTTCCATTGAATTTACAACTTTATAGTTTTAGCATTTTATCTTTCTATTAACCAGTGTTTTCCTTTCTTGAACTTTAATACCTCGAATGGATTATTCTAACTCAAACCACATATATTATTGTTGCTACATCATCTATCGATATGTTACAATCCATTTTACTTCCCTCAATTTGAAAAGATTCGAAGAAAAAATGGGTGTTTGAATTTAATTATAATTATATTTATATATTTATTTTTATTATTTTATTAAATATAAATTTAATTTAAAACAATGATAAAAAATTTATTTTGAATAAATTTAATATTTTTTTTTATATTTTTATATCTTCATCTTACTATTATTATATCTTTTTCAAATTTTTTATTTTATTTTTTATATTTTAATATTAATTTTTTAATTATCATAATGTTTTTGTTTATAATAATAAGAGGACCAACATTGTAATTTAGTCAATTATATATTATAATTGTTACATTTTATAAAATATTTTATGATAATCTCTTATTGAATATTTATATTTCGTCATTAAATTTGTATTTGAAATATAAACGGTAAATATCACAAATCTTATGGTAAAAGTAGAAGGATAAAAAAGTAAATTAATTTTGAAATACCTCTCATCTCCTTGTGAACCAAACATATTTATAAATAAAATATCTCCCCTCCACTCCCCTTTCATATTTTGAACCAAACATATATGTAATTAAAATCTCTTCCCTCCCCTTGATAAAAATTTCCCCCCTCCCCTCCCCTCAATTGAACCAAACAGACCCTAAGACAGAAGCAAAATATCCCAATAGGAAAAATTTACTAAAAGAAATTCAAGTTGCTAGGTGAATATCACTTAACAAGTGTAAAAAGAATTCTACAACTGAACTATTGCAGAGTAGATTAAACACCCATTACGCCAAAATTGATATTTTGTATCGCCTAATTTAATAGCGCTTTTAAAGAAAGTGCTATTAAAAAGGAAACAAACACATCTATAATAGCACTTTGTAAAAAAATGTTATTATTAAACTTCACTAAGATAGCGCTTTCTTAAAAGCGCTATTAATATTCTTCATTAAGATAGCGCTTTTAAAGAAAGTGCTATTAAAAAGGAAACAAAATGTGATTTTGATAGCACTTTGTAAAAAGTGCTATTATTAAACTTTACTTTTCAGAAAGACCAAATCAAATGCATTCAGTTAAAAAGAAAACGAGAAAAAAAAACCTGGATCTGAGTTTCATGTTCATTCCTTTTCTTCTCTTTGTTCACTTTTCACTAAATTTTCCAAATTATTTGACAACGACTGTAGCATCCTTCTTCTTTTCCTATCAATGGAGGCGATTACGTTTTCTGGCCATTTTGGGAGGGGTTCATGGACCGAGCACGACATCGCTTCCCTCCCTTGTCTATGCTTTGATCTGTTCTGGTTTCAGGTTTGTTTGGATTTCTCTGGTGTGCTTTCTCTCCTACTCAATCTCGCATTTCAACTTCGTTCTCCATCGCGTCCCAATCCTTATGTTTCGTGATTCTCGTCGTGATTTCTTTCTCCAGACCGCTCCACCCTATTTGTAGCAGTATTGTGGTTTGAAGGGAGGTCGGCGGTAATAGTTGTTGTGCTTTAAAATAGAACGATAGAAGGAGTGTGTTTGTGTGAGGATTGGTTTGAAGATGATTTGCAGAAGTTATAGGTTTTGTGAGGTTTATGGTGGTTCTGTGAAGGAGATCTTAAGGAAATGGAATTGAGTTTGAAAAAGGTTTGATTGAAATAGGTTAAAGATGAGGTTGATGATAACTTTGTGTGAAACCAAAATGAGGAAGATGGAAAATACAGAGGGAAGAAGAGCCAGATGCGGTTCGTAGAAATCACAGCGGCTGTTGTTGTAACTGCTGGCAATTGAGTTATCCTTGCACACCAACTATTTGTAAAAATGCTTTGAGAGGGTTATGGTGTGAAGGAGTATTGAAACGAGAAGAGGGAGTGTGATTTTTCGGAAAGGAGCTACGGTTGGTTTTTTTCAAGTAATAGCAGGTGGTGCTATGTTGGTTCTCATGGTTATGGAAACATCAAGAAAAGTGACACGTGTGAGTGGTTTTTGTCGTTGGTTGTATAAGGGTGAAGCGAAACGCGGAAGGAGAGATGATGTTGATGACTTGGCGATGTCATAAATGTTGAAACAACAATGGAAGGAGGAACTCAGTTATAAGGTTATTGGAAACAGGTTAAGTTTGATGAGTTCGGATGGTTGAACGTTGTTGTTTTATACGACAGAAAGTGGTGCGTTGTCGCACGATGGAGTTTTATTGAATGAGCTTGTTTACAATGTGAAATATGGATTGTTTGTGGTAAGTTTTTGAAAAGGATGGTTAATATAGTGTAGGTGTTACATAAAAGAGTGAAAAATTTACATGAAAAGGAAAAGTTGCATGAAGAGTGTTGATGGTGTTTGAAGGAGTTGTTTGGCTCGTGAAGGTGAGTTTCAAGATGATGGTGATATCGTGAAAGAACAGAAGAATCAAAAGAGTTTCGTGGTTGGTCGAGTTGTTGCGGAAGGCCGTGTTTGAGAGTTGTAGTGGTAATGAATATTGCTTTGTTAATTCCTACTTGTTCATATTATGTATCACACAAAAGCACGAACAACTCCGATGTGACTTTGGTTTTTCGAACTACAGGTCTGGATTGAGAGTTAATGGCTTGTTGTTTGGTTTTGAAAGGCGAAAAAGGTAACGACGGCAAGTCCGGTTTCCTTTCTGGCGTGACTGTGAGGTCATGATTTATGGTACAAATATAGCGATGGGAGTAAACTTGTGCAGAGTGCAGGATTGAGCATCGGTAAATGACGTTATAACATGAGCTGAGTTTTCATGGTTTAAGTACTTTTCTTTTGTAGGATGTGGCTTGATAGGTGTAGCATATATTAACCGTGGACGTGCGTAGCTTAGTGTGGAACATCAAAGAAAAAAATCAGAACGTAACGGTTTAATTGCTCTGTTCCATGAATGTTGCGAATCATGATTCTTGCTGGTATAGGATGTGGCTTCAAGGCTTGACATGTGATGCAGTAAGTGGTGAGAGGTACTTTATAACATCTCAAGTTGAGCCGGTCTGACATCAAATTAAAGGCTAAACGGTTTACTGCAATTTGCATTCTCAGTTGTGGAGTATGCACAGGTGTATATATACAACATCTCTAACTTGAGATATTAATATCTCTAACTTGAGGTACCTCACAAAAACGTTAGGCGCACATTGTTGTAGGGTATAAATCACGCCACGATGTTGTTAAGTGAAAAACACACCGCAACATTGCCAAGTGTATATCACGTCACAACTCATTTTCCAAATAACAGAGTAGCGCAACGCAGAGCAATTCGTGTTAGGAAGCATGAATGATGTAACGTGACATTTGTTTGCTGGGTGAAAAACATCCCGCAACGTTGTGTATTTGCAGGGTGAAAAACATCCCGCAACATTTATATTTGATAAATGAAAAACACAAGGCAAAAATTAATTAATATAATAAAAAAATGTTATATTTATATTATTACAAATATTGATTTTAATATTTATAATATTATAATTATAATAAATAATATAAATTCAGAAATTAATTAAAAAATTAATTCATAAATAATTAAAAATATTTAAGTTCATAAATATCTAAATTCAAAACTAATTAAATAATTCATAATTAATTAAATTCATAAGAAGTTCAAAATATGTAAATGCATTATTGTTAAGTGCAAATTTTGACTTAAATTGAACCATCTTTCTTTGCATTTTTCAACTCATTTATCATGTTTTAAAGATTTATATATTGTTCTTGTGTGATTCTTTAACTATATTACAAATACCTTTAGATTCTTTGATGTGTGTGTTATTGTGCAGGATATAGGCATAAAACATCAATGATTAAGACACAAATGATTGGACAAGGAAGCCGAAGAAATGAAGAAGAATCGACACGTCCGTTGTGCAAACACCAGTGAGAGGAAAGCGAATGCTCGCTGTGCAAGGTCCTGGCGAAGCCTCGACAAACCAGCCTAGTTTAGAGGCAATAGAAAAAGGACTCAAAGTTCGTTGGGCGAAGCTGTAGCAAAGAGGTTCGCTGTATGAAGAAGTGTTTGCACTGCGAACTCAGATATTTTCCAATGACAGTTTAACTGTTCCTGAGGCACTTCAAGTGCCCAAAAGTGATTTTCGTTTGGCGAATAGGGTGTTCGCTAGGCGAACATGACAGATTTTGTAAATACCATATATATATATATATATATATATATATATATATATATATATATATATATATATATATATATATATATATATATATATATATATATATATATATATATATATATATATATATATATATATGTGTGTGTGTGTGTGTGTGTGTGTGTGTGTGTGTGTGTGTGTGTGTGTGTGTGTGTGTGTGTGTGTGTGTGTGTGTGTGTGTGTGTGTGTGTGTGTGTGTGTGTGTGTGTGTGTGTGTTGTTGTGTGTGTGTGTGTGGGGGGGGTGTGGGTGTATTTTTCTCACTTTTTAGAAAGATAACTTTTGTAGAACTTTCATAACCTAATATTTTGAGACCAGGATTTTATCTCTGTTCATTTCAAGTATATTTTAAAGAGAAAAACACAAACCCTAAGAGGGAGAAGGTAAGAGCTTCGACTTCTTGTTGGGTTTGGATGTAATCTTTTGATACCTTATGTATTTCATCTAATATATGTTTGTGAACTAGTTTTGATTCAATATTGATAGTCTTTGATTTCTTATTTGTTGGTCTTGACAAAACTTTTTTCAAATCTTAGATTTTAGATATTCATCTATCAATGAGCAAACTTTTGACATGGTCTTGTAAGTTGATATTCACTTGTATCTTTTATTTTATTGTGTTGATTAATAGCATGAGTAGGATTAAAACAGTATTATGAGGATGTATGATAATAGAGATGAAGAACTATGTTTACTTACATTTAGAAAATTAGTTGAATGCATGTACAAATGGTTAAACATATGTATGTATTTTGATCATGGTGTTTTATATGAATCAATCATGAAGCTGATATGTATGTCATCTTTGTTTACATGTTTATCTTTGATTTGAACCGTTATAGAAATATACTATTCAAATATGGATCTAGGATGATTATCTGTTAGGTTCTAGACTCCACACAGATTTAGACTTAACATTTGCTTGAGTATCAGTTTTTAATGCTTTGTATTGTTGAGTTACATGAGACATCACTAATGAGAAAATATGGTTGTTCTCTCGACGTTGCGTTAGACATAACCTCTGTTGTGGGTGATACGTGAGGATATCATACGGATGATTGATTTGTATTTAACTGGTTAGAAGAATGCATATGTTATCAATTGATGCAATCCAATCCTAACAAGACTCTGTATTTTAATTCTTTACTTTATATTTTTCGTCTTTATATTTTCTGCTTTTATTTATGGAACCGTTGATCTATCAACAAATTTTCACAATAAGCTTAGAAATATAGAGACTGTTGAACGACGTTCTTTCCCTCACACCGATCCTTGTGGAGACGATATAAATCTCGTAGGGAATCCTTCCAAAACTAAATTTTTTCTTATTGCCGCTTTACTGCAGTTTGAAAAATTAATAATATTCATGATCCATAAGGTCTTCGTCACCCTCATTTTCTTCATTCTCATTCTCGTCTACCACTCCCTGGCCACCAACTGCTCCGACTTCGCCACCATCAAAAGCTTGTTGCCGAAGCATATATGTATTTGTTGTTGTGTAGCTCTTATTTGCTCTTGTGAAACTCTCAATGTTTCTTCCAACTCAAATTATTTTTTTTCTCATTTCTTTCATTTAAACATTTTTTGCAGCTTCACATGTCGCAGCTTCACGTTTTGCTTCACTTTGAGCTAACTATCTAATTATTTCAGCCATTTTAGAGGTTAATGTCGGAGGACGTGACAACCCTTCCCTGTCTGCAACTCTTCTAAATAAAGACCTATTATCCATTTTTCTATAGTTAGAGGCTAAAGGTCCAGTAGCATAATTTTTTTCATTTTTATTCTTTTCACTAGATGATTTCAGCCAAAGATAAAAACCAATGGCTGGATCCAAAGGATGTTGACCCCTTGAATCACCTAACTCATGATTTTGAGAACAAAATTTTTTCTTTCGTTTATGGTACACCTCCTACACATTCGTAAAAAACTTTAAATTAAATAATAGAGTTTATACAATTTATTAAAATAAAAGAATTAAATAAAATATTGAAATGTTAATATATTTTTACCTGAGTCTCTTTAGTGCATTCACTGCCATACTCTGCATCTCTTTTCCTATAAGTCCTTTCATGAAGCTCTTGCATTAATGGGGTTCTTCCTCTAACATTAGTCTAATTAATACAATGAATTTCAAGTAAAAATATATAACAAATAAGGATATAACTAAAAAAATGGTTAGATGAAAAAATGATTGTCGTCCGTTTAACATGTTCGGCGATACTAATGCTTCTAGTTTCATGATTGGCGGCTCTATTTTCAAATGCTCTAAGTTTCTTTGCTTTTTCTAATTTTCTCTTAAACTCATCTAAATTTCAATAAGCAAGCATTTCTTCAAATACATCTTCGCCCATCCATGGAGGTTTGATCCTTCTGGTTTTTCAACCATGTCTAACACGCCTAAGCATGTCAGAAAGTCGGGATGATGCTCTCTTCTTAAAATTACGCTCAACAATCTCTTCATCTATTATATTCCATACACACTTCTCTTACAATATTAAAAAAAGTATTAGATAATTAAATCAGTATACTAATTAAAAAAGTCTTAGATAATTAAACTAGTATAGTAATTAAAAAGAAAACATTATACCTGAAACTTGTCAAACCAAGTTTGATACAATTTCTTATACTTCTTACAAAGTTGTTCAAAACTCTTCCAAAATTGCTTATAGAATTTCTTATTATTATTATTATTATTATTATTATTATTATTATTATTATTATTATTATTATTATTATTATTATTATTATTATTATTATTATTATTATTATTATTATTATTATTATTATTATTATTATTATTATTATTATTATTATTATTATTATTATTATTATTATTATTATTATTATTATTATTATTATTATTATTATTATTATTATTATTATTATTATTATTATTATTATTATTATTATTATTATTATTATTATTATTATTATTATTATTATTATTATTATTATTATTATTATTATTATTATTATTATTATTATTATTATTATTATTATTATTATTATTATTATTATTATTATTATTATTATTATTATTATTATTATTATTATTATTATTATTATTATTATTATTATTATTATTATTATTATTATTATTATTATTATTATTATTATTATTATTATTATTATTATTATTATTATTATTATTATTATTATTATTATTATTATTATTATTATTATTATTATTATTATTATTATTATTATTATTATTATTATTATTATTATTATTATTATTATTATTATTATTATTATTATTATTATTATTATTATTATTATTATTATTATTATTATTATTATTATTATTATTATTATTATTATTATTATTATTATTATTATTATTATTATTATTATTATTATTATTATTATTATTATTATTATTATTATTATTATTATTATTATTATTATTATTATTATTATTATTATTATTATTATTATTATTATTATTATTATTATTATTATTATTATTATTATTATTATTATTATTATTATTATTATTATTATTATTATTATTATTATTATTATTATTATTATTATTATTATTATTATTATTATTATTATTATTATTATTATTATTATTATTATTATTATTATTATTATTATTATTATTATTATTATTATTATTATTATTATTATTATTATTATTATTATTATTATTATTATTATTATTATTATTATTATTATTATTATTATTATTATTATTATTATTATTATTATTATTATTATTATTATTATTATTATTATTATTATTATTATTATTATTATTATTATTATTATTATTATTATTATTATTATTATTATTATTATTATTATTATTATTATTATTATTATTATTATTATTATTATTATTATTATTATTATTATTATTATTATTATTATTATTATTATTATTATTATTATTATTATTATTATTATTATTATTATTATTATTATTATTATTATTATTATTATTATTATTATTATTATTATTATTATTATTATTATTATTATTATAAAATATATTTTAAATAATATAATATAATTCTATTTTTAAAATATATATTATAAATTAATTTTTAAATTATATTATGATATACTATATGTAATAATAATATTCTATTTTTAAAAATATAACATTCAGTTTTTAAAAAATATATTATGTTTCTTAAAATAATAATAATATTATGTTTTAAAAAATATTCATAGTATTCTGTTTTTAAAAACAATAATAATCTGTTTTTAAAAATAATAATAATAATAATAATAATAATAATAATAATAATAATAATAATAATAATAATAATAATAATAATAATAATAATAATAATAATAATAATAATAATAATAATAATAATAATAATCTCTTTTTAAAAAAATAATAATAATCTGTTTAAAATCAAAAATATTATGTTTTAATAATAAATCTTTTTTTAATAATAAATCTGTTTTAATAATAAATCTGTTTTTATTTCTGTTTTAATAATATTATGTTTTTAAAAATATATTATTTTTTTAACAATATATTGTAAATCTGTTTTAACAAAAATAATAAAATAAAATCTATTATATTATTTATTTCTGTTTTATAAAAAAGAAATAGGTGACATATTTCTAAAAAAAACTATTAACAACGAAATATTTATTATTTAATTATTATATAAAAAACAGATTTTCTATTTTTTTAAAACAATTTTATCATACACTTGAAAAAATAAATATTAACATTTTACCTAAAACAGATTTTAGTACATTCCCTTCATATTTTATACTCATAAAGGCATAACAAATTTTGTCACAAATGATTTCTAACATATTATATATAAATTAAATTATCTCTAATTTTATCATACAAACTAAAAAAAAAAAAACTAAATTTATATCGGTTCGTGCAATTCAAGAAAAAATAAGAACAAGAATAATTTCATATGCATACCTTAACAAATAGGTTTGAAGAAAATCTTGAAAAAAATACGAATTCACCTAACAACAGCAACAAAACTAGCTTCAAAAATTTATTGTATAGATATTTGATATTGATTTGTGTTGAAGACGAAGAATTTAAGATAATTTTTTAGTTTAAAGATGAGGGATTTGTGTTGAAGAGAAAGAGAAAATTTTAGAGTAAAGTTAGTGGTTTCTGAAATAATCAAAAAACGTTCTCTGATTCATCAAAAGAGTCACATGAAAGAAAAATTAGAAAAGAAATATGATTTCAAGTGAACAACAAAAGAACAACCGGAAGAAGAAGAAAATATTTAAGAAGAAATTAAGAAGATAGTTATCGCTCCTAAACAAATATATACATCAAACTACCTTAAGAGAGAAATCTTATATGTCTGGCTTTGAAGCAACCCAATGCTCAACCAATAACTTCATGTTCATTCTCTCAACCACCAGCTTCATGTTCATACTCTCAACCACATAAATCATTTCCATCATACAGATCTTTGCTATCTACCCAGTTGGGCGTGAGCCCATTAATACAATAATCAAACTGAATTTCCGAAATTCCCCAATTAAAGAAAGAACTCTAAATTTTCCCTACGTTTGCAATGTTAGAATAGGTATATTGTTGACTTGGAGAAGGATGTCTTAGGCAAGTCGACCTTCACCCATTCATATGCACACCCCTTTTTTTTTCTTATGTTTCTTAATTTTTAATACATTAAATCAAATTTTTAATAATATATTAATAAATTCATAATTTTAATAATATGACAATAATTTTTCATTTTATATTTAAAATTTTGTATCAATTATTATTTTTCTTCTTTAAAATAAGTAATATTCTAAAAAGGTATAAAATATTTTATATTAGATAAAATCAGTACCATATTTAATAATTTATTGAAAGTTTATTTTAATTTGTATATAATAGTAAAACAATGAGAAAATAAATAATAATAAAAATAATTAAAAAAAACATTTTTAACCATTGAGTTGTGGAAAGGGCGTATGTCCATTGGGTTTAGTATGAAACCTCTAGCCATTGGTTTGTTTAGTGACCTTCTATAGATAGCAAAGTGTTATAAAGTAGTATAGTTAGGAATGACAAATGACATGTTCCCCCTGTTTAAACCTCCCTACAAAAGCTTGCAAAAAACACAATGAGCATAAATGAGGGTGCAGGCCTGAAACTTTGGTTTTCCCTGCAAAAAAATGAGGGTGGGGCAGGCAGGTTCGGTGAGATTGCACTTTTAAAGCCTAAAATTGCAACATAAAAAAAATGTTAATTCCCACGACTGCAAAAGGTCGCCAAAAAATGGTGCGGGCGAGATGGACATATTTAAGGGTGAAAGTCTAAAACCATAGACTCCCCCGCAAAAAAGTGCAGGAAAAACGAGTATGTCTGGTGGTCCAGACCCGTTTTGCTACCACTAAGTATAGCAACTATTCATTTCATTTATTACACATCCTTTATAACCATGTTTGTACAGGTTGTTTGTTTTTAGACCAGTTGAAGGGTATGAGTTTTTTCCTATATCCGCATTAGAATTTTATAACGTTGTTGTAACCATCAACATGAGTTTTTGAAAGATAGGTGGTTGAACTAGAAAGGTAAGAAACATAGAATATCATAGTGTATACATGATTGTGACGAATTATAATCCATATGGTTCCTAACTATATTAATGGGATAGTATACCGAATGATTTAGATGTTCATGTTATGTTTGAAACCAAGGGAGAAGTAAAAAGAGGAGTTGAAGATTAACTTGTTGTATATATTATCGTTGATTAGTTTATTAAGATGTATGTTAGAATTTAAATAATGTAACTTTATTTTATGTTTATACCTTGTTTTGTTGTAATTAGAAGTTTTAAATTTTAAATATATTTCGTACTTCTTGCAGCAAAGAAATTACAAGACTAACTAATAAGTTGATTATAAGATAACCTATAAAAAAACATAATTATTTAGAAGAGCCTGTATCATCTGGACAAGTTTTGCGACCATGGTTGGTTAGGTGACAAATCCCACATTTTCCTTTTTCTTTATCAACATTGTTCATTTCACTTTAACTGTAGGTATTGTCTGGGTGTCCTTTCTTTTTTCCTTCGCATAAAATCATCGTTGCAAAGTATAAATCCTTCATAATATTATTGGTGGGAAAGTCCAGGGAAGCTATTTTTGTAGACATTAAATATGTTAGCAACTTTGTAAACATACAGTATGTGTATAGTCTTGACGTGTACTATAGCATATTGTGATAACATGTGAGTAAGGTAAATGGAAAACTTGAAATTTCCTACACTAACACCACTGTTTTTTAGGTTAACGCCGAAATGACTTATTGGCCGACACTAGTTTTGGTTAACACTTTCATGGAGAATGAAATAGAATCTCTTATGATCATATTGCGTAAAATTTTCCTAAACTTAATATTTTTTTCCAAATCATGGTCTCCCTCCCCAAACTGAGATCCAACTTGTACTATTTTGATTGTACCAAAGTAGTGATAGGTACTTTGCAAGTGGCCTTAAGCATCAAGTTCATTGTTTCAACAAGACTGGTTGTATAAGGTCTTACCGTTGTCCTTTTTCATACGCTCTTTTCCATTTTGCTCTTGGAATATTGTCTATCCACCTTAAATCATGTATGCTTGCTTGGCGTATTTATTATACAAGTGACTCCAAGCACAAGAGAGAGGGTGAGTTGCGGTATTCAAAAAATTGTGTTTAATTTAAAGTTTATTACTTATAATAATAATTTTTGTTAGTATATTGAAATAGAATAGATAAAAGCATCGAAAAACAGAAAGGCAGAAATTAAGGAAAGTAAATGAATGAAACTAAAAACAGACACTACAAAAAAATATGTCTACTCCTCTCCTCAATATATTATTCTTGAGAGTTCCTCTAAAATATTATCATGGAGCTTTTAAAAGGTTATTCCTAAGAACCTTCTTACAAGTGACTAAGAGATTTTAACAGGTTTATCCCTTAAACAAAAATGGAGTTTTTAACAAGTTAAGCTCACAAACCAAGCATGACAGTTTAATCAGCTGATCTTAGTATCTAAACAAAAGTTTTACTAGGACAACCTTAACAACAAATCAAGAGAAACAATTCAAGAGAATTACATTCTTGACAAAATAATTGAACACTAGTACAACTAAAATAACATAAGTGTATTTCACTCACAAAGGCACTAAGACAACTTTGAGCGAAAGAAAATATGATGATACTAAATATCCCAATTTCTATTTTGTCATCTATCACCAATTGACCAATTATCAGTGTTATCAAAATGTCTCATCTTATACTTATTACTAATGAACATTTTCTTCTAAAAATAATTGATCTCTTCAAAGTTCACTAGTTACTCTATTTGTCTCAACTGACAACACTTAGAGCACTTAAGAGTACTAATTGTTTTAACTGACAAAAGATAAGGTATGTCGGAGCTCAGTTGATCTCAACTGACACAAAATTGAGCATTTAAGGGAATATGAGATATTAAATTCTCTCCCCCCCACCCCCACCCCTAAATTGAAATTCGCCTCCAAATTTCCTTTACTCAACAATAACCACTTCTTGCACCACTGTCCCAGGTCAACACTTGACTTTGCTTTAGTTAAACCTTCTGACACACTCAATCTTCCAACTTTTCTTCACTGACTAATTCCCTTCTTTCACAAATTTTCAATGACTTTCTAGTTCTAACCATATTCTTATTCCAATATTTGCTTAACTTATATACTTGCTTCTACATAATTCATCCGACATACCATTCTGTCAATGGAATCAACATTGATATTTAACTATGTCATACCATTCTATATCACCTGATCACAATTCTCTCCGGAAAACATGACTTCCTTTCCTTGTACTAAGTTACACAAAACATAACCGCGACACCTTCTTCTGATTGGATAGTCAATACTTATCAAATCTTCATGGGATAAATTATTGACTCCTTGACTACATGTAATATTGACTACTCTTCTTTAATAAATCCTTCAACAATTAAGGAAACTTTATAATCCATATATTGATATCCTTATCAACTTCACTTGACCTGACACTATATACTGCAAACGTCTACACCTGATGCTTCACTCCTCTCGTACTATTCCAATCATCTAGCACCCTTATCACAGGATTATCTTGATTCCATTATTACAAGTGACTATCTATCTGATCTCCATTGATTGAACTCTTTCAGTTGTCGCCTTTCGTTGATCTACTCTGATTCTACAATGAAACACTTCAAATTCCTAGGCATTACTGGTTAGATAACAGTGTGTATAGAAACACACTAATTCCCCAGAGTGCCCATCATCCAAAACAGTAATAGAACCTTACCAACATTCATTAGTAAAATAACTTTCTTGCAGGTACACCAAGGTTTAGAATAGGACCAACACTCTTTAGAAGATGGATATGTAGGAGTCACACGACATAAACCATAAAAATGTATGAACATCAGATTTACCTTGATCTCAAAACAATCAATGCAAATCAATTGACAATATCTGGTTCTGGTTACGATACCCCATATCAAATCCTCTTATCGGGTCCTGATTCATCCAAGGTTTCTGTTGACACGGGATCTCAACCAATAACAACATAACACCACCAAGGAAATTCAAATCATCAATGAGACACCACTTCCAAAGAACTTAAGCCATCCAAAATGTAACTCAAATTTTCCATACTGTCGCTACTACGAAAAAGGCCGACAATGACTAACAGAGTCGCAACCTATCGTTATTTATCCCAAATAAGGGAAAGGAAACGATCAGAAAAAACCTGACGAAAACGGGAAAAGATGAGGTCATCACAACCAAGTCCTAGGTTCGGGAGTCGGTTACGCAAGGGGAAGGTATGAGCACCCCTCACGTCCGCCGTACTCGACGGGATCCACGCATGTGTTGTCTAGCTAAAAGGGTGTGTAAACTATCTACGCTAAAGGCTTAGGGACAAAAGAGAAAGAAAAATAACTGACTCGGTAGAGCATCACCGCTCTGTGCCTACGTACTCCCTCGTGCAATGGGAAAGTCAGAGTCAACGTAGTTCGCCTAACTATGGCTAAAAAAAAGGGGAAGGTTGCTCGCCAAGACATCGCGTCTTGTGCCTACATACTTTCATCTGGTATGAAATATCAGAGAAAACTTAGTTCGGGCTTACGAGAACACAAGTTGTTCAAAAGTTTTACCCGAGTAGGGTTAACAGACAGTTCTAGCAGTTGGTGTATGCAGCTCGACCATTGGAGACTTAGGCGTTACCGTTTGCGATAAGACTGAAAGTTAACAACACTCTTGTTTATGAAAAGAGTTTTCCTGATTAAGACCCCAAGGGGTAAAAAAGAGTTTGAGTTTTTTTTTGTGTTTTTTAAGGAAGAAATGTTTTGAACTTGGTTTGTAACTCATGTTGCACTAAAGACTATGATATAGAAACGAATGCTTCGTATATCGTCCGAAGGACATACACTAACATTCTAGATAATTGAGAGGCAACCACCCAATCATCATTTCCCAAATGACTTAAGGCTCGTAGCGTGCAACAATTGTCAAGCTTTATTAAGTGGATTGAATTTGTTTGAAGATGAGAAGAGAAAGAGACCAACTAAGGGGGACTAGACCAAACCCTAAAAGTTGTCATGCAAGATGCACCTAAAGTTGAGCTTGAAAGGGGACTACCTAATATTATCATGCATGGTTATAACCCTAATGTCTATCATAACCTCTCTTGAACAAGAGAGGTTAGAAATCCTAAGGGAAGGAAGACAAAAAGAAGAAGAAACAATAAGAAGAAACAATGTAAATGAAGAATGCAAACACAAATGCAACAAGGAAGACAAAGATGCAATGCAAGTGAGGGAGGAAATATGTGTGGGGCTGGAACCTCCACAAGCTCATATCAACCTCAAGCCATAATATGAATAAGTGCAAGAGAAGAGGAGAAGAAGATGCATAAAAAACAAGTAACAAAAACAATGAGAAAAAGTCCTCATGGATTCATTACTTTAGGCAAGCTTCAGGTTCCTCCTCAGGAGGAACCAAGCAACCTTAAGTAGTATTCCAAAGTCATAGGACAGAATGGGGATGAGGAGAAGAGATCTCAAGAGTTAAATTAAAACATCACAAGAAATGCAATCAACAACATCAAAGAATGCAAGCAAACACCACTTATGAAAACACAATGTACAAACATGAAAGTATGAGATCAAATGAACAACTTATGCATAAGGTAAAGACCTATGAATTGGCACACAAGACCTATAACAAGCCCCTGACATGAAACAATCAAGATAAGGTTCATCAACAATGCACAAGCAAGCTTTTGGAGGCAAAACAAAACAAGTACACCAGCAAAGATGCATAAACAAGAAGCAAATTGCAAAATACATGAAAAATATTAAAATGCATCTAAAAATGCCAAATAAAATGTCAAAGGACCCCCAAGGTATTAGGAGCCAGGGCTCAAAAGGGGAGATTGAAAATCAAAAGGAAAGTGCCTCAACAGAGGGAAAACACCAGGAGTGTCCCAAACTAAGGCAAAAATGGAGAGGGAATAAAAGGCAATTCAAATCACATGGAAACAACACTTAAAAATCATGGAAAAATATCCAAATATCAATTAACATGTTAACACAATGCTAAAAAAAATTCATGCAAAAATAAGGAGTTAAAACTTAGAAATAAAATCAAGAAAGAACAAAACTACAATTTAAATCAAATATAACATCCCCAATATTTAATTCATTTTTTAATTGAAAATAAAGTAAAAAAATAAAATAAAAATTTCCAGAAAAAACTAGACATCTTAAAGTTTATGAAAATTATTTTTGGTGAATTTTTAAACTATTAGAGCTATTTTATTTGAATTAAAATGGAAACAGTACAAAACAGAAAAATAAAATAAAATAAGAATTAAATGGAAATGATGTGGTGCAAACAACAAACGTTTTAAGTGTAAAGTGCAAATGGGCCCAGGCTGGGGGGGGGGGGCGAATAGTAACTCGCGAAAGGCCCAATGAGAAAGAAAAATAATAAAATTCTGAATGAACTATATGTGGTTGGGTTGACTATGGACCAAGGTGGAATGCAGTGTAAACCGTGTGATCATCAACAAAGTAATCCAATCAAGTGGCTCTCAAAGAGCCACCTCAATTAATGAGTTTGGGTTTGGTTATGGTGTACACGAACCAAAACGGAACACGGTAGATCTTGTTTACACGCGCATGATTAAAAAACACACAATCGGACGAATGCGATTGCGCCACGTCATCGTCTTCAAGCTTGGAATCACCGGTCGCCGGAAAACTCGCTCCGGTCATCCCCTCCGTTGGTTCGGCCGCTGCGAGCTCCCACAACACCATAACTTCACCGTTTTTGACAAACCTTAGATGAAAACTCATCTACTCGTCGCGAGGATCATGAATCCAACCTTTATTTCCATTAATTCTCAACAATAAATCTAGAAATCAAACAACAAGAAAAGTGCACAAAAATGGAAGTTCACCAAAACTCAAATTAAATGGTCTAAACCTCATCTACATGTTGCAAGGAGTAAGAATCCATGAAAATTAACTCAAAACACCACAGAAATTCTTCAAACCGAATTAACACAACTTGGAGCTCATAAAATCAAACACCATAAACTCAAGCAAAAATGATCCAGAAATGATCCATACAACTCAAGGATTCAAATGCAACGAAAATGGTGAAAAACCATGGCATATTAAGAGTGTAAGGTTGAAAATTAGTTTACCTAGTGGAGAGCCTCCACTGGGCCTTGAAACTATGATGAAGTTTAACAAAAAATGCCCAGAATCACTCCATGAACTTCAATTGAGGTGTTTGAAGGCTTGATTTGGTCTGAAAGTGGTTGAATCTGAGAATTCGTTTTTGAGTTTTTCACCACTTTTTCAAAAATGTGTTATGGCTGTTCATGCACGAAAATGACCTAGCTCTGCTCCAATTTTCATCTAGAATACTTATATGATGGGTTTATGATCAAATGGGGCTTCAATTCAAGCTAAACAGCCGATTTCAAAATTTCACATTTCACCACTTTTTCCAAATTGCCATACACATTTTTACCACTACACCAGCTGGTTTTTCAATCCAAATCCACTACAAATCAATTGTATTAATCAAAGGAATGAGATTTGAGGCTTAATTTTGATCCTATGGTTGATTTCAATTTTGTTACTTCAAGAGGAAGAAACCATGAAAATGGCCCATTTTGAGACTTCAAATTTCCAATGTGAAGATGGAAATGTCTTTGAATTATTATTTTCAATCAAAAAATGCACAAACTTGCCTTGAAAAAGTTTAAAATCCATTAATTCTCAATTTCTCAATTTAAGCCTCCTTTATGAAAAATCCAAACCCCAAATTCTCACTCCAAGCCCCCACCATGACCATAGATGATTTGGTAGTGTAAATGGCCCCATTTGAAGCAATATTAATGTTGAAAAGATTTCCATTTGAAGTGTGCAAGTTGGTGAAATGGACCTATAATTTTATGACCTGTAATCTTACTTTCCCAAAATACCCCTGACTTGTAAACCTCATAACTTGAGTTCTACAAATCAGATGAAAGTCTTCTAGTACAATTTGGAAAGCTAAGATCAAGAACTACAACTTTAATGTTGGCCAAAAGTTGAGGAGAAACATCCTTCTAGGTCAAAACTGGCTTGGAAAATGGTTGACTTTTGTTGACCAAAATCACATACCTCTAATGACCTGTAACTTGTCTGGATCATAACTTGAGTTCTATAAATCCAATCGAGGACTTCTAGTACTCAAATTAAATCTAAGAACATGCTCTACAAGTTCCATGTTGGCCAAAAATTGAGATGAAACTTGTATCTTGAGGTAGGTGGTCTTGAAGTCAGGAACTAAATAGGGGATTTTACCCTAAGAACCCTAATTTAGTAACTTATCACAGACTTAACCCTTGATGAATTGAACTTGAAATGACGTCTCATATGTCTTAGCAAAACATCCCATGACCATAGAGACTTTTAATTGAGTTTCTATCTTCTTCAATTGCACAGTTGACTGAGGATGTACCAGATGAAAACCCTAACTACAATACTTTCAACCGTGGCTTGTTCCACTTCACACAACAACTTGAATAAGCTCCACAATGACCCTCAAGGCCCTCAATGAGCTTTCTTTACATATCATACCCATAATCATGCATTCACAAACCTATGATGCTCTTCAGTTGGCCTCTCAGTTAGGAGATATCCCACATATATCTGTTTGTCCTTTCACAATACATTGACCACTTCAAGATGTCCTGATGACCACTCAAGATGTCCTGACTAACAACCCTTGCTTAGGTTCAACCCTCTGAGAAGACTCCTCTTACTATGCACATCCCTTTTGATCCCCTGTTCCATGAAAAATGCTATGCAATGCAAATGCTAGAACAAAATGAAATGAAATGAAACATAAACCAAGTTAAGAAAAGGTTGAGCAAATTTTGGGGTGCAACACATACTACTCACCGAGTCAAACACAACACTTCACACACATTTGGAGATAACACTGCATTTCCTGTCTAAATTCATTTCTCTCAATCGCTTTGTTCCATTTCCCGCAACTTCAGTTTGTGTTTTCTTTCAAATATGATCCAAGTCACATGCTTAAACTCTGAATCTCTCATTCTCACTCTTTCTTGGAAGTACGACTCACAAATCCTTTCAATTGGATAGAGTATCATTGTATATAACAATCGCTACTTTCCTAGGGGTCCACATTGTTGCACCCTAATTTTTGACCTTAAGATCCCACCTCCTTCGTTTTTCGTTTTTTTTCTCTACGTGCTTTTGTACATATGTTTATTATGACTAACAAGTATGTGCAGTTGTATTAAATTCCAGTGAAGATGACACTTATATTTTCAATCCTTCTAGACAGGGTTGTTTGGTTCTTATTCAGGTTATGCTTTTGGTGAGTTCATCGTTTTAAGTAGTCGGTGGCAAGTTCAAGGAAATCTTCATATGGTTCTTACCAAATCTTAATTTCAAATACGAGAACCAAGTTTTGTCAAAGTTCATAACGAAGTTCACAAGCTGGATTGAATTCGCGATTATTTATTTGGTTTCCTAAAATGATATGTTAAGAGTTTGATCTCATTCTCAAACTCACAAATAAACTCGGCACATATCTTGAAAGTGGAGATGTAGGCTACGCGAAATAAAACATCACAAGAAAAACAAATTCATAGTGGACTTTTGTTTGACTGATGCAACGATAAACTTTATGGACATAACCACTTGACTTCACTAAGATAAGCTCTCTTTAGCACGAAAGGGACTCTTTGATAACTGAATGACCAAATTGACTCCAAGCGGTGTACCCTAGCACGTTTGTTACAAGCTAGTCAAATCTCACTTCTGATTTAAAATACATAAGGATCTTACATAATACCAACAACCAGTTTACACTGTTTTAAGACACTAAAGTTATTTATATAAGTCTGTACAAGTTCTGGGAAACCAATATTGACATAACCATTGCATTCATGGTCCGGCTATGCTACTGAAACACTAAAAGAATGGGAAATGAGACTATTCACATCAGTAACGCGCCTAAGGTTCGGTTAATCGTCGTAAGCACCCGTTTTACAGCAAGGATGCCCTGTTGTTACACCAGACTACGTAAGGGATTCCCACATACAAAATCAAAGCCGGGAGCATATTAGCCCCTCTTTCCACGCTGTAAACGCAAGATTACTTTTGTGTAACTTCATGGAAGAATGGTCGTATCGAGTTGTTTCCAAAATAAGTTGCAGAACCAATCCAAAGCCACCAGAGCTCAGTACTCACAATATATATTGATTAACCATCTACAGAAAGGAGAAGTCGTCCCTATTGCGAATCATGCGTGAAATGCCAAAGCTTCATTGGCGTTTCTCTATGAGCCGTATTCCTCCTTCCATATTCAAAAGGAAAAGCAGCAACAACCTGTCACTGACAAATCAGAGCTCAGTTACGACGCGGAAGAATGAAAGCGCGTCAAGCTTCAAATAGCCACTCTTTATGAAATCAACATTTCATGAAGCCTGCAAAAAAGCAGAATATCGGAAGAACAAATGTGGATACAGTTTTTACACTTAGACGCGCCACATACACAAATCCGCAGCGCTGAGTTTGAAATTGGTAGAACGCCGAAGAACAATGCTCCATGACCTCGCTTCAGCAGCCTGCAGAACACAACAGATAAGACCCAAGCAACACAATCCAACAATTAATTTTCCTGCAAGAAGAATTGCGAAAGTCAGCCTTGGATAGGGTCAAGCTGAACCAGAATTACCAAGCCTAGATAAATTCTCTTAGTCAAGAGCAAGACGGGAGATAATCAGCCAACAAACATATCAACGAGAAGAGCGTACTACATTAACTTACTGCACCATCACTTGACATTTAACTTGAGTATTTCAGAGGCATCACTCTTTTCTTCTCTCCTGCGCAACCAGAAACACCAACAACATCAGCTCTCGAACAACCTGTCACTATCACCTGTCCAGAATAAGTTAGTTCTTCTTTTAATCATTACAGTCCAGTCAGATAATACAACAGCACAATTATGATGTACCGCAACCACGCGAGGGGTTTCAAATCCATGAAGAGACCAAGAACTGTGCATACATCTACGAAGCGCGACCACAATCCTACGAAAGCCAAGTTGAGGTGTTGAGAAAGTTACCGTAAGAAACACACACCACAACTAACAATTGCAGAAAAGCATCAGAAGGGTTCTAAGATTAACGTACATACCATGCGAAGAGCGGTTGGGAGAAGAAGCTGAGATATTGACAAGTATCAATAACTTCATCCTCAAATTCATCCACAAATGCCACCTAATGATCCAGTTCGGTATTCTTCTCAGCCCCAGATATAACCGCATTCAACCACCTCAGAAGACGTATCAGTTTCTCGTCCATCACCTGGCACTGAAGAGTTATTACCCAAAACATCTTCAAATGTGTAATTGTATCCGTACGACCGTTGTCCATGATTAGAATCAAACTTGTAGAGAAATCATGATGTAGGAAAGGGTTTGGTCTTAAAGACCGGCCAAAATCCTCGTTATCCCTAAGAGTCGCAGCTTGGCTAGATTGAGACGCATCCGGTGTGCTTTTCGCAACGTGTTCCTTCATACATGAAGTACTTGCGCTCCCTACATGATAGATCAAAGGAAAATAGTTGTCAGCTATCACAATCTTTTACAAAGCATAGCAACATTAATTGAATCGAAGACATGAAAGGAAATTCAGAGTTTTATGTTAGAATAACTTAAAGAGGACGAAAAGAGATCCAATTATCGCACTAGCTCCAGTCATTGGCTACAATAGTGAAGCTCAGTCCTGCATCTTTCTTCAACTGATTACCAGGATGATCCCAATCCTATTTTGTTCTTCAAGTTTTTCTTCAAGAATACAATAGCAAGTCAGCAATTTACAATTGAAAACCACTCATCTAAGAAGCTCATGTGATGAGGTTTCGGAGCTGGGATTTAACTCTCATTTGCTCAACTTCAACTAACATTGATTAGAAGTTTGGTCACCGGCACCGGTAGTATCATCCTTCTAAGCCACTTCTCCCACAAATGCAAATCAAAAAAATAAAATTCTAGCAGTCCATTTACTCCTTCAAAGTGTAGAAACAACATTCTCGAAGGATGCCAAGAAACATGCAGACTAATAATAGACTAACAGAGAAATCCCATGGGAGTGACACTTTGATGTGGGCACCTGTTAAACCTTCGAACAAGGGCATCTTGGATGAATCAAGTGAGAAAAGTAAAACTGAGGCAATTGTTCCTGCAAAGAGTGATCAGCAGGTGCATAATTTAAGAAATAAGAGGGATGAAATGGAGAGATATATTCCAAAACCTGTTACAAAAATGCCTCAACTGCAAGTCCTACAACATGCTTCAGACAATCAATTCCTTTCCAACGGTAATCAAATACAATCACCTGAAAATGGAAACAAGAAATCAAGTCAGTGGAGGTGAATCCAAGATTTCTCAAATAAGCTCAAGACATTCAACGTACAGAGTTCAAAATAGAATTGGAAGAATTTATTATGCTTTCAATACAGATCACAACATGTCTAAGAATAAATGGAAAGCCTTTAAACTCTTCTCCAATTCGTTTTTGAAATGGGGCTATAAAAAGGGATTCATAATTGAAAGGAAAAGATGGACACAGGGTTCATAAGCAAGTTCGAAACAGAGAAATACATCAACAATTCACAGAGAAAAAAAATCCACTCAAGATTCACAAGCAAATTTGAAACAGAGAATCCCCAAATCAAAAAACCCTAAAGGATTGCGAGAGGGAGACTTATCTTCTTTTCGTCAAAAACCTTCAAACCAACGCGAGCTTCCACTTCCTTCCTTAGAATCCACCGCGAGACCCATTTGCTGCCGCCGGAAATCATTGGAGCCAATGAGGCGAAATCCATCGCCGTCTCGAACCTCCGGCGTCCACGGTTTGCGGTAATCTACTCGTTTGCATCAAAGTTTATTGAAATTTTTGATTTGGCTATTTGTGTTTCAGGTTTAAGAAGTTGATCACGTAAAACGGAGGAGAAGAGAAGTCGATGACAGGAGAATGAGATGAAGGCCAGCGGCGGAGATTGGGAATTAGGGTTTTCGATTTGGGCTTAGGGTTTATTTTTTTTTCGCCTGTTGTGTTTTTGTTTTGTGTTTTATGTAATGATCATATGTAAACCCACAGACACACGGTACACCCCCCACTTTGCACCCAGACGATCCTTGTGGATCACGATCACACGTACTACACTGCCAATTCACCGTACACCTTCACCTCCCTACCATACCCAATCGCGTGCCACACTCTCTAATCTCTCCGCTTAACTGTTAAGCTTCCTAATTAACTTTTTTTTAACCATTAGCTTTTAATAAAACTATTTAATTAACTTATCTTTTATTTTTTTAACTGCCCAATTAATATATGTTTTTTAAAATCAGCCCCTATTAACTTATTACTTTTTTTTTCTAATTAAACCACATTCATCTAATTAATCATGTCTTTTAGTTAGCCCATCATTTTTAATAACTCACTTAATCTTTTTAAACAATTTATTTAATAATTTATTTATCTCACAATTTCTATTTAATTATCTAATTATTTAGTAACCTTTTATTTAGTAAACAAGCCATTTATTAATTAATTAACTAATCCAACTTCAATTAGTTTTTATATAAAAACAATAACCTTTTTGTAACTTATTTAATAAATATAACAAACAACTTTATATAAATCATTTCATATTTAAGTTTTAGATAAAATAAATCACTTATTACAAACCTCTTACTAAATTAACTAGTAACTAAATTAACCTCAATAAAAATAAATAATCATTTTACAAACTAACTTATCACCCAAAATCTTTTGTTAAAACTTATAAACTAATAACATTTTCTCACAAATTAATTCACCAACTTTTAATAATTAAACCTTTTCGCATTTAACTAATTTTATCTCAATAAAATATAAAAGCCCTTATTATTTAGGAACCCTTTTATCTATCATTTTACTAAACAAGGCTAGTTCATCTAAGATTATTATAATTCCCCCTAAAATCAACCCAACTAAAATCATCTTCTCATCTAAAAAACAATCAACTAAAATTAATCAAATCACATCATAAAATTCAATCATGCACACTCACAATCACAATTCACTCGCCTACACCTTAGCGCTTTCATGCGTGTGTATGGTTTATTTTCCGCAATTTATTTTCGCAATTTACATTATCGTATTTATATTTCCGCCTTGCATTCCGTTCAAAGGAAAAACCTACACATGATTCAACAATCGTGTGTAGTGCATCTCATTTGCATCATTCTCCCATTTGATCCTTGATCCCATTCAAGTCGATCTTTAAGATAGATCCTACCCCATAGGAAGGACCTTGTCTCTTATCTTTACAACTTAGATAAAACATAATCAACAACACAATACAAATATATTCAAACACATTATAGAAAGATGTTAAATCATCTTAAGCGAGATAGAATCTCCACCCCACATCAATACAGTCAATATCGTAGGAACTTTGCCTTAAGAGAGATAGAGGCGTACCTCGTCGATCCCTATCCGAGTACTTGAGCCCTTCTCTTAAGATGATGCAAATACTACATTCCTACAACTTGTGGCGGTTAAATCTCTCTTAAAATGATAACACATTTCTTCTCCTAAAATCAATCAATCAACTACCCTAAACCCGTAGGAACTTTGACCACAGTCAAAGAACTCCTCAAACCCTTTAGGGGAACTACAAAATACTCTGATTCCACTCCCGTAAGGATATGTAGGCATAAGATGCGACATCTTATCGAGTATACTTAGAAATAAACCACTAGGTCTCTTAACCATTAAGCAGATAAACACTTAGCAATAAACAAACACAAAACAAGAGGTTCCTGTAGAGTACTACAGAAACTTAGGATGCTAGCACCTTCCCTAAGTTTAACCAACCCCCGAACCTATAACTCTCTAGCTCTCATTTGCATTGCATTGTGGGTATTTCGACCTTTATCCCTTCCTTTGGAAAAATCAAAGTTCGGTTGCAAAATGAATTAAATATTCAAACTAATCAATAGTTTGGTATCCAAATTTCACCGTGACAGAAATGGCGACTTCACTGGGGACTCCTCAATGGGTTTCCCTATCTTGTTTCTACTTGTTTATTGCTTTTTATTTGTTATTTGTATAATTGTTTACTTGTTTGTTTATTGCCTTTGGGTTGATACTTTTGAGTGGTGAGACAAAGTCTTACACCCGGACTTGAGTGAACTTAAGATAGGATAGTGATATGTTCAAAGAGGCTTATAGAGGGTGGAATCCCGGCCAAGCTGACTTGAAAATCACGCTCAATTGAGGCCCTCTCGAAAATTGTATTGTTGAACGAGTTCTTAATCGTGTAAACATGCACTATATTCGATGTTGGAGCCTATGATATTGAGGACCGTAGTTACCTTAACCCCACTTTGGCCTTTATTAGGACGTAATGCGAGGCTATGAGGGAGTACACCCGAAATAGTGCTACGCGATGCTACACTCAAAAGAAGTTCTCTTGAGAATATTATTAACCACCGAGTACTTGGGAAGTTGATAATATCCGAAAGATGGGCTAATGACTTTGGGAACCTTATTAGAACCTTGTTCTGCAGGTACAATCAACCTTTAGTCCACAACCTTTGGGAATGGGTATACCTTTGGCTCCATGCTCGTTGCAACCCTAGGGTCTCCCTTTGTTTGTTTATCTTTGTGTGTCCTTATGTGTTTACTTGTGTTTGTTGCATCCATATAGCATCATATTGCATTGATTTCATGGAACCCCGAGTTTATTTATAAACATTAAAGAACCAATAGGGATTACAAAAGAAAACATTTTTGAAATATTCTTTTAAGAGTCCTAACTCGGATGGCCTAAGGAAGTAGGAGCTCAGATTGAAGAAAACTCAAAGGACAAATACGATAGGCTTCCCTTATCATGGAGGATCATTAGAAGTTCAAAGGACTCTCATTATCATTGAAGATCCAAGTGAACAAGGAATCCCCCCTTTACTTCCAACAAGAGCAAAGAAAGAGATGGAGGATTTATTTTCCTCTATCAAATTAATCTTTAGAAGTTGATGACTCATATTCAAGAAGATCCACAAGCACGATGAAGGACTTCCTTAGGGATTTATTAGCTTTTATTTACCTATTAAGTAAGGACTCTTATAAGGCTGTTTCCTTGTAATCCAATATCATAATAAAAAAGATAATAGTAAAAAATAACAAATAAATTTTCTTTGGTACTCTGCAACGTTTATAAAAAACTTGAGTTCCATGAAACCTTTCATTTATGCATTCTTGCATTGGTATCCTTCGTTTAGCATTTTTGCATGTGTCTTTCCTTTTCTATGGCTCATCCGGTCTTCTGACTTTGTCTGTCAGCTGACATCTTGACCATCTGACCAAGCTTGAAGTACTACCAAAGGATAGTAAAGAGAACGAAAGATATGGATCCCATGACTGGTTTTCAAATGAGGACTAATCCGTTATTTGATCTTCCCTCTGATAATGTTCAACAAGTGGATGTTCCTACACAACCTCAGCCTGTGCAAGATAACCTGGTTGGTCAAGTTGGTGAAAGAGTTTCCCAGTTTCCGCAGAGTATACCTAATCTCCAGAATGTTCGTGCTAAGATGAAGATGGACGATCCTAGATTCATAGCAATAGAGAAAGAATTTCGTGATCTCGAAGAACAATTGAAAATAGTGAAAGAAGCTAATGCATCTGATCTTGATGCTCATGACTTATGTCTGGTTCTAGGTGTAATCATTCCTCCGAAGTTCAAGATGTCTGTCTTTGAAGTTTACAAGGGTGTTAGTTGTCCAAGATACCATTTGACGATGTTTTGTTGAAAGATGGCGGCTTATGTTGACGATGATGAATTGATGATGCACTGCTTTCAAGAAAGCTTATCTGGGGCATCCTTGATATGGTATATGAAGCTACAAAGGAACTGTATTCAATCTTGGAGAAACTTAGCCGATGCTTTTGTAAAACAATACAATTATAATTTGGACGTGGCTCCAGACAGTGATCAACTAGAAATAATGAGCAAGAATGATGACGAATCTTTCAGGGAGTATGCTCAACGATGGAAAGAATTGGCAGCCCAAGTTCGTCCACCACTTCCGGAGAAAGAATTAAGCAAGATGTTCCTAAGAACGCTACTAGACTCTTATTATGATAGGATGGTAGGCGTTGTGCCATTAGATTTCTCCAAGATTGTGGAAGTCGGGGTAAACATTGAGAATGCACTCAAAAGTGGAAGAATTCAAGATAACTTGAATAACCAAACTAATGAAGAAATTTCAGTTGATGATCCCCAAAAGGAAAGAAGTGTTGATGTTAATGCAATCTTACCAGATCCAGTTCCAGTATCTTACCCTCAACATCAGTATGAAGCAACTGCTCAGTGCAAGCGACGACTACCTCATAAGCGAAGGATGATATCTCTAGATCAGCATCAGAATCGGCAGGTTCGAAGACGGTTTCAGAATCATAAGACACCTCTGAGTGTTCCAAAAGAAGAGACTCGTTAGTTTGATCTTATCCCAATGACTTATAGTCAGCTATGGTCTTGTTTTGCTAGAAACTCGGTAATGACACCCAGAAAGACTAGAATCATGAAGTCTCGTCCACCGTGGTTCAACTCGAACGCCAGCTGTGAATTTCATGATGGAGTGTTGGGGCATTCGATCGAAGAGTGCAAAGTTTTTCAAGATAAAGTCCAAGAAATGATAGATGACGAAGTGCTGACCTTTAAAGGAGGAAGCCCGGTCGTGAATGGAACACCGTTATGTTGATCACCTATTCATTTTCGCTTGCTTTTGTGTTTTATTTCTTTGATTAAAAGCATAATTGGCATGTAAGAACATGTTATTTTGAATAAGTAGTGCAATAAGTGTTTGTCTTGAAGAAATCCATTCATTTCACTCTTAAAATTTTCTTCATAATTTTATAATGCCAACTTTTACCCAATCATTTTCACTTTGGTGAAGAATTGGAAGGAGGATGACGAATTAAAAATGTAAGGTCTTTTGATGTATGCTTTCGAATAAAACCTACTGATGATGTAAGGCATTGTTTCAAACCTCCTAAACACCAAAGACATAAGGAAGTTAAATCCTTTTTAACCCTTTCCAACCTCATTTTTAAACCTGGGGCAGGAAATTTTTCAGTCAGCTCGATTGAACACTTAAAACCTTTCAAAGAAAGTGAACATTTTTTAAAAATGGGCGAGTAAATAAGCTTTGACCCTTATTTCCTTTGTTTTACCAATTGTAAACTAAGCCCATATAGCATCCCTTTTAAAGTCCTAATTGAAGTAAGGTTTACTTCGAAAGCATACTCGGTGAGATAACGTTTCCTGACTCCTATTGAGTTATGCTCGATTTTTTTTCGTTTGCTTTATAAAAATTAATTTATATCCTAACTAGTGATTTCGATCACCAATTATTGGGATATCTCTTTTCAAAACTTCAAGACAAACATATATGTTGCATTAACGGCTTCAGAATTAACATTTCATACGTGTTGATCTTTGCCGAGGTCATAGAAAGTTTTGTACGCGAGCATCAACATTAAGTTTGTTCTATTGGAACTTGAAGATCCTGCTAGACATGGGCAACTATGTTTCTAAGTGGTTTGTTCTGTGCAAATTTGACTTCACTTAAAGAGATATTTCTGAAGACTCAGTTATAACGCCGTCAATCAGAGCCAGTTACGTCGAGATTCGGCGAATCTCTCGAAGAGTTTGAAAACAATGGGACGCCATGTTTTCTGTAAAATCCTCTTGGAATGACTTCTTCTCGTAACCATGTGACTTAGGGCATCTAAGAAGTGAAGATTATCTTATCCATGTGCAACAAACTATTGTTCAAAAATGGCGACTACCACGCAGTCTTCAATACAAATTTTCAGCAATCTTCATGTCCCCAATAAATTTTAATTCTGGTGGTCATGACTTTTCTCCGATGAATCTTTTCAATACAAGAAATCTCTGGTTGGTAACCTGAGGTCTCCCCAGTGATTTTCTTAACTTCACATCCCCAATGAAGTAGATGGTATCTTTTATCCTCGGTGAATCTCCTTAAACTCCACCTTCCCGGTGAAGTGGATGTATCTTACTCCTCAGTGAATCTTTTACAGCGCCAATCTTCTCCGGCGAAACAAATGTTTATTTCATCCCCGTTGGAGTCTTGACTTTGACATTTTTCAACAGCTATGATGACCCAGGATATTTATTTTATCCCCTGTGAAGCTTCGATTTGGGTATCTCCGTCTACAGAGTAATCTCTCCAGTGAAATGGATATTTATTTTATCCGTAAAGGTCCTCCAATTACGAGTTTGATCCGCTCCTAGCAGATCTTTACTCTCATTTTCAACAAGACAAATTCTTCGAGCAAGATCCAGATGTTGTATCCCCAGGTGGAACGTTCTCTATTCCCCAGGAGCAGTTTTTTGAAGCCCTGAAGCAGAAGCGTGATCCCATATTTGGTTCTCCACCTATCCCCAGTGATACTTATATCTTTGAAGATTGGTCGAATGTTTGCTTCGAGATGTTTATTTCATCTCCATTTTCCTTTGTCTGTTTGTTTCATCAGCATAAACATACGCATAACATATAGATAGATAGCATGGCATATGCATTTTGCATCTTTTCATTGGTTTGCTCTGTCTCTTTGGTCGTGTTTATCCCCGAGTGGTTGGGCGCGTCTTCTCCTTCCAATTAGAGTTGTTATCCCTAGGCAGAAAAAGCATAATATTTTTGTCTCCCCACGAAGATTGATCCTCGTGGAAGACGGTTGTTTCAGCATATCCCATTTGAGTTTATACCTCAATGGTCGAGTCTTGCTTAACAGTTTCTCTTCAGATATTTCCTGAATTGAACTTCGGTCCTTGGCAATCACATTGTGGACATCTCCAACTTTTGAGTTTGGATTAAGTGTGCATTTATTTCGCACTCAGTTCCCCAGGAAGAATCTTTATAAAGGTGCATTTCTCCAACAGTGTTATCAGAACTTCTCAACAATGTACATCTGAATTGCAAGCAACTCTTTATTTGAGCAGCTCATTTCAATCAGGTTTTTATCTCCATAAGACAGTTTGTCCATCCCCAGTGATTATCAACTTGGTAAATGGAAAAGCTTACATATATTTCTCTTTATTTGAGAATTCACACTTTTTACAACTACGGTAAGGATGCTCCTCAGGAATGTATTCCCCAGTGAGTTCATCACGCAAATTTATTTCATCCAGCGACATCTCCCCAGAGAAGTCGAGGAAGCTTTTACATTAGTCTCTTTATTTAAGAAGACATACTTTACAGTTCAACCGACTCACATCTCTTCTGAAGATCTCCGGTGAAGTCTTACAATCTCAATTACATCTACAAAGTTCTACAATTCACGACATATTATGGCTCACAGCTAAAAAGTTATACAATTTACAATACATTATGGCTCACAGCCAAGAAGTTCTACGACGACTACAGTCTACAATGACAACTACAGTCTACAACGACAATCATTCAAACATCTTACATTTCCTGGTTAATCTCGGCAATAGATTCCCAGTAGACCTCGGCAGTAGGTATTTCTATTTTATTTCCTGGATAATCTCGACAGTAGATTCCCAGAAGACCTCGGCAGTAGATAGTTCTATTTCAGTTCCTGGTTAATCTCGGCAGTAGATTCCCAGAAGACCTCGGCAGTAGGTAGTTCTATTTCAGTTCTTGGATAATCTCGGCAGTAGATTTCCAGAAGACTTCGTCAGAAGTACCCCCCAACAGACTTCAACACAGAATCTCGGCAGTAGATTCCTTACAGATTTTAACAGTAAATACTTTGGCAAAAGTATTCTCAATTATAGTTACAAGTCTTGACAGTAGACTTTTACAGCTGATATCTTGAATCAATTACATTTGACATGCCCAGTAGATTCCTCAAGAGGATTTCTCTTCCAAGTTTTTCACAATACATTTATAGACACTTTGTGATTAGCAATTTCCCCCGCGGAGTCTCGTTTTGTTGAGCCTATGACATCATTTCCTCACAGGACCCGTCTGTCTTGCATTTTCATACCATTGCATATCATTTGCATTCGGTGGCTTCTTAGGGCCAAAAATTCGTGCAGTGTTTATATTTAAGTCCCTCCTATCTCGTCGAGACGGAGATTTCAATCTCCATATCTCCGAATAGAAGTAACTTAAATAGGGGCATCTGTTGCACCCTAATTTTTGACCTTAAGATCCCACCTCCTTCGTTTTTCGTTTTTTTTTCTCTATGTGCTTTTGTACATATGTTTATTATGACTAACAAGTATGTGCAGTTGTATTAAATTCCAGTGAAGATGACACTCGTATTTTCAATCCTTCTAGACAGGGCTGTTTGGTTCTTATTCAGGTTATGCTTTTGGTGATTTCATCGTTTTAAGTAGTCGGTGGCAAGTTCAAGGAAATCTTCATGTGGTTCTTACCAAATCTTAATTTCAAATACGAGAACCAAGTTTTGTCAAAGTTCATAACGAAGTTCACAAGCTGGATGGAACTCGAGATTATTTATTTAGTTTCCTAAAATGATACGTTAAGAGTTTGATCTCATTCTCAAACTCACAAATAAACTCGGCACATATCTTGAAAGTGGACATGCAGGCTACGCGAAATAAAACATCACAAGAAAAACAAATTCATAGTGGACTTTTGTTTGACTGATGCAACGATAAACTTTATGGACATAACCACTTGACTTCACTAAGATAAGCTTTCTTTAGCACGAAAGGGACTCTTTGATTACTAAATGACCAAATTGACTCCAAGCGGTGTACCCCAGCACGTTTGTTACAAGCTAGTCAAATCTCACTTCTCATTTAAAATACATAAGGATCTTACATAATACCAACAACCAGTTTACACTGTTTTAAGATACTAAAGTTATTTATATAAGTCTGTACAAGTTCTGGGAAAACAATATTGACATAACCATTGCATTCATGGTCCGGCTATGCTACTGAAACACTAAAAGAATGGGAAATGAGACTATTCACACCAGTAACGCACCTAAGGTTAGGTTAATCGTCGTAAGCACCCGTTTTACAGCAAGGATGCCCTGTTGTTACACCAGACTACGTAAGGGATCCCCACATACAAAATCAAAGCCGAGAGCATATTAGCCCCTCCTTCCACGCTATAAACACAAGATTACTTTTGTGTAACTTCATGGAAGAATGGTCGTATCGAGTTGTTTCCAAAATAAGTTGCAGAACCAATCCAAAGCCACCAGAGCTCAGTACTCACGATATATATTGATTAACCATCTACAGAAAGGAGAAGTCGTCCCTATTGTGAATCATGCGTGAAATGCCACAGCTTCATTGGCGTTTCTCTATGAGCCGTATTCCTCCTTCCATATTCAAAAGGAAAAGCAGCAACAACCTGTCATTGACAAATCAGAGCTCAGTTACGACGCGGAAGAATGAAAGCGCGTCAAGCTTCAAATAGCCACTCTTTATGAAATCAACATTTCATGAAGCCTGCAAAAAAGCAGAATATCGGAAGAACAAATGTGGATACAGTTTTTACACTTAGACGCGCCACATACACAAATCCGCAGCGCTGAGTTTGAAATTGGTAGAACACCGAAGAACAATGCTCCATGACCTCGCTTCAGCAGCCTGCAGAACACAGCAGATAAGACCCAAGCAACACAATCCAGCAATTAATTTTCCTGCAAGAAGAATTGCGAAAGCCAGCCTTGGATAGGGTCAAGTTGAACCAGAATTACCCAACCTAGATAAATTCTCTTATTCAAGAGCAAGACGGGAGATAGTCAGCCAACAAACATAGCAACAAGAAGAACGTACTACAATACCTTACTGCACCATCACTTGACATTTAACTTGAGTATTTCAGAGGCATCACTCTTTTCTTCTCTCCTGCGCAACCAGAAACACCAACAACATCAGCTCTCGAACAACCTGTCACTATCACCTGTCCAGAATAAGTTAGTTCTTCTTTTAATCATTACAGTCCAGTCAGATAATACAACAGCACAATTATGACGTACCGCAACCACGCAAGGGGTTTCGAATCCATAAAGAGACCAAGAACTGTGCATACAGCTATGAAGCGCGACCACAATCCTACGAAAGCCAAGTTGAGGTGTTGAGAAAGTTACCGTAAGAAACACACACCACAACTAACAATTGCAGAAAAGCATCAGAAGGGTTCTAAGATTAACGTACATACCGTGCGAAGAGCGGTTGGGAGAAGAAGCTGAGATATTGACAAGTATCAATAACTTCATCCTCAAATTCATCCACAAATGCCACCTAATGGTCCAGTTCGGTATTCTTCTCAGCCCCAGATACAACCGCATTCAACCACCTCAGAAGACGTATCAGTTTCTCGTCCATCACCTGACACTGAAGAGTTATTACCCAAAACATCTTCAAATGTGTAATTGTATCCGTACGACCGTTGTCCATGATTAGAACCAAACTTGTAGAGAAATCATGATGCAGGAAAGTGTTTGGTCTTAAAGACCGGCCAAAATCCTCGTTATCCCTAAGAGTCGCAGCTTGGATAGATTGAGACGCATCCGGTGTGCTTTTCGCAACGTGTTCCTTGACACATGAAGTACTTGCGCTCCCTACATGATAGATCAAAGGAAAATAGTTGTCAGCTATCACAATCTTTTACAAAGCATAGCAACATTAATTGAATCGAAGACATGAAAGGAAATTCAGAGTTTTATGTTAGAATAACTCAAAGAGGACGAAAAGAGATCCAATTATCACACTAGCTCCAGTCATTGGCTACAATAGCGAAGCTCAGTCCTGCATCTTTCTTCAACTGATTACCGGGATGATCTCAATCCTATTTTGTTCTTCATGTTTTTCTGCAAGAATACAATAGCAAGTCAACAATTTACAATTGAAAACCACTTATCTAAGAAGCTCATGTGATGAGGTTTCGGAGCTGGGATTTAACTCTCATTTGCTCAACTTCAACTAACATTGATTAGAACTTTAGTCATCGGCACCGGTAGTATCAGCCTTCTAAGCCACTTCTCCCACAAATGCAGATCAAAAAAATAAAATTCTAGCAGTCCATTTACTCCTTCAAAGTGTAGAAACAACATTCTCGAAGGATGCCAAGAAACATGCAGACTAATAATAGACTAACAGAGAAATCCCATGGGAGTGACACTTTGATGTGGGCACTTGTTAAACCTTCAAACAAGGGCATCTTGGATGAATCAAGTGAGAAAAGTAAAACTGAGGCAATTGTTCCTGCAAAGCGTGATCAGCAGGTGCATAATTTAAGAAATATGAGGGCTGAAATGGAGAGATATATTCCAAAACCTGTTACAAAAATGCCTCAACTGCAAGTCCTACAACACGCTTCAGACAATCAATTCCTTTCCAACGGTAATCAAATACAATCACCTGAAAATGGAAACAAGAAATCAAGTCAGCGGAGGTGAATCCAAGATTTCTCAAATAAGCTCAAGACATTCAACGTACAGAGTTCAAAATAGAATTGGAAGAATTTATTATGCTTTCAATACAGATCACAACATGTCTAAGAATAAATGGAAAGCCTTTAAACTCTTCTCCAATTCGTTTTTGAAATGGGGCTATAAAAAGGGATTCAGAATTGAAAGGAAAAGATGGACACAGGGTTCATAAGCAAGTTCGAAACAGAGAAATACATCAACAGTTCACAGAGAAAAAAAATCCACTCAAGATTCACAAGAAAATTTGAAACAGAGAATCCCCAAATTAAAAAGCCCTAGATGATTGTGAGAGGGAGACTTATCTTCTTTTCGTCAAAAACCTTCAAACCACCGCGAGCTTCCACTTCCTTCCTTAGAATCCACCGCGAGACCCATTCGCCGTCGCTGGAAATCATTGGAGCCAATGAGGTGAAATCCATCGCCGTCTCGAACCTCCGGCGTTCACGGTTTGCGGTAATCTACTCCTTTGCATCAAAGTTTATTGAAATTTTTGATTTGGCTATTTGTGTTTCAGGTTTAAGAAGTTGATCACGTAAAACAGAGGAGAAGAGAAGTCGATGACGGGATAATGAGATGAAGGCCAGCGGCGGAGATTGGGAATTAGGGTTTTCGATTTGGGCTTAGGGTTTATTTTTTTTCGCCTGTTGTGTTTTTGTTTTGTGTTTTATGTAATGATCATATTAAACCCACAGACACACGGTACACCCCCCACTTTGCACCCACACGATCCTTGTGGATCACGATCACACGTACTACACTGCCAATTCACCGTACACCTTCACCTCCCTACCACACCCAATCGCGTGCCACACTCTCTAATCTCTCCGTTTAACTGTTAAGCTTCCTAATTAACTTTTTTTTAACCATTAGCTTTTAATAAAACTATTTAATTAACTTATCTTTTATTTTTTAACTGCCCAATTAATATATGTTGTTTAAAATCAGCCCCTATTAACTTATTACTTTTTTTTCTAATTAAACCACATTCATCTAATTAATCATGTCTTTTAGTTAGCCCATCATTTTTAATAACTCAATTAATCTTTTTAAACAATTTATTTAATAATTTATTTATCTCATAATATCTATTTAATTATCTAATTATTTAGTAACCTTTTATTTAGTAAACAAGCCATTTATTAATTAATTAACTAATCCAACTTCAATTAGTTTTTATATAAAAACAATAACCTTTTTGTAACTTAATTAATAAATATAACAAACATCTTTTATATAAATCATTTCATATTTAAGTTTTAGATAATATAAATCACTTATTACAAACCTCTTACTAAATTAACTAGTAACTAAATTAACCTCAATAAAAATAAAAAATCATTTTACAAACTAACTTATCACCCAAAACCTTTTGTTAAAACTAATAAACTAATAACATTTTCTCACAAATTAATTCACCAACTTTTAATAATTAAACCTTTCCGCATTTAACTAATTTTATCTCAATAAAATATAAAAGCCCTTATTATTTAGGAACCCTTTTATCTATCATTTTACTAAACAAGGCTAGTTCATCTAAGATTATTATAATTCCCCCTAAAATCAACCTAACTAAAATCAGCTTCTCGTCTAAAAAACAATCAACTAAAATTAATCAAATCACATCATAAAATTCAATCATGCACACTCACAATCACAATTCACTTGCCTACACCTTAGCGCTTTCATGCGTGTGTATGGTTTATTTTCCGCAATTTATTTTCGCAATTTACATTATCGTATTTATATTTCCGCCTTGCATTCCGTCCAAAGGAAAAACCTAGACATGATTCAACAATCGTGTGTAGTGCATCTCATTTGCATCATTCTCCCATTTAATCCTTGATCCCATTCAAGTCGATCTTTAAGATAGATCCTACCCCATAGGAAGGACCTTGTCTCTTATCTTTACAACTTAGACAAAACAAAATCAACAACACAATACAAATATATTCAAACACATTAGAGAAAGATGTCAAATCATCTTAAGCGAGATAGAATCTCCATCCCACATCAATACAGTCAATATCGTAGGAACTTTGCCTTAAGAGAGATAGAGGCGTACCTTGTCGATCCCTATCCGAGTACTTGAGCCCTTCTCTTAAGATGATGCAAAGACTACATTCCTACAACTTGCGGCGGTTAAATCTCTCTTAAAATGATAACACATCTCTTCTCCTAAAATCAATCAATCAACTACCCTAAACCCGTAGAAACTTTGACCACAGTCAAAGAACTCCTCAAACCCTTTAGGGGAACTACAAAATACTCTGATTCCACTCCCGTAAGGATATGTAGGCATAAGATGCGACATCTTATCGAGTATACTTAGAAATAAACCACTAGGTGTCTTAACCATTAAGCAGATAAACACTTAGCAATAAACAAACATAAAACAAGAGGTTCCTGTAGAGTACTACAGAAACTTAGGATGCTAGCACCTTCCCTAAGTTTAACCAACCCCCGAACCTATAACTCTCCAGCTTTCATTTGCATTGTATTGTGGGTATTTCGATCTTTATCCCATCCTTTGGACAAATCAAAGTTCGGTTGTAAAATGAATTAAAGATTCAAACTAATCAATAGTTTGGTATCCAAATTTCACCGCGACACACATCTTGAAACCATAAATCCGAGAAATCATCTAATGTCATATAGTGATTAACCAGTTCCAACTTACTAACCCATATGTAAAATATTTAACTAATACCCGCAAGATCACCACTTAGCAAGTCTCTTCCAACTTCATTCCTTATGATTTTCATTAGTCATAATAGTGATACACTCAAAACTTATTTGCACTGAGTATGGTTCACTAGGTTGTTTCCCCAAACATCATACTCCTTTGACATCTATACATATGGTCAACTATGCAATACCCCTTCAGAAATTTCAATTCCAAAACTATTAACTTGGCTTGCATTAACTTTCATTTCCATCCTCAACTCGTACATCCACAATGGTACACCAATGAGATTTAGGATACCCTCAGTTTCAATAAGGTGTGAACACCATACTCCGTGATCAATCAACCACACTCTACTTAGAAGGATAAATAACAACCGAACTTTCAAAAATATGTACAAACACAAAAACATACATGATGGACAACACATATATACAAAGATGGAAAACAAAAAAAAATAAACATATATACAATTATGTACAAAGTTTAGAAATATAGAAATTATCGTAATGTGATTCAATATCAAAACTAATCCTCGACAACGGAGCCATTTTGTTCGAGCTACAGTATAATGGCAAGAAGAAAAAATTCTGATTTAGAAGATTTCCCTCTGGGATTTATATCGTCTCCACAAGATCAATGTGAGGGAGAAATGTCATTCGACAATCTCTATGTTTCTAAGCTTGGTTTGAATGGTTTGAGATAAAAAGGAAAACAGAAAAAAAATGACAAGTAAATAAAGTAGATGAAATAATTCTTCAAGATTTGTATTTCATTTTACCCATCAAGTACTAAAAAACCTATGGATCAATTACACGCAATCTAAATTACTCGTCAAAATCCCCACGTATCGCTCAAAACAAGAGGTTATGTCTAACATAAACATTGAGAGGTCAACCCCAATCTCTCGAAGGTGATGTCTCACGCAACTAAACAACACGAAGCATTTAGATCTGACCATGTGAATATTAGATCGCTTCCCATAGCCAATAGACGTTCATCTTAGGTCGAGTTCGAAAAGTATATTTCTATAGCTATCCATACCCATTAAGATAGATAGTAAAGAAAATATGATATCGATTAAGAGCTGTAAAAGAGATTTTATAGAAAGATCCATAAATACACATAAAATCAAAGTAAACATACATATAACAACCCTAATAAATGAAAAATACATAGAAAAGAAAGAAGAAGAACAAACATCTCTCGGTTTATCAATACCAATTGAAGTAGATTCGACTCCGAATCATCAAGATGAAATCTCCATTTGTTACTTATGAGCTTATTTCCACACAAAATTGGTTTGATGGAGTTGAGAGCAAAAGGTCCCCAAAAATATAACCTAAAAATCTGAATGAGGGGTATTTATACAAAACTAAAAATTACAACTACGCTAAGCGCCCTCAGATCGCGCTAAGCGCGGTCTCACTTAAAGTACTTATGAAACTACCTTAAAGCGCGCTAAACGCGGTTTTGGTCGTGATAAGCACGATCAAGAAAATAAAAACACTGCCTCTGTCAATCAATCCTCCCAACGCACTAAAAATCACGGTTTTCTTGAATGCTAGTTCAAAAACTCCAAAATTATGCATTTGAAGCATCCCTCTTGGTTCAAACAGGTTCATACTTCAACCATGCATTATTACCTATAAAAACATATGAAAAACAGTCAAACTCAACAATATGTACACAATATCGCAAAATATACAACAATATGTAAATTATACAAAATGTACACAAAAATAGGAGATTATTAATGGAAAACAATCGAATAAAGTCGTTGAGTTCTAATTATTCACACTCTAAATAACAACAATTTAACACTCATGACTCTCTCAACAATCTGAGAGAACTAGCCTATTTATAGTCGACTAAGCTAATTTAAACAATAAGCTCACCTAAACAATTGGATCCAACAAACAAGGCCTAATTCGACATTACATACTAGAACTAACTTCAACTACAACATGTAACACTTCGACGTCAGCATGTGAGCCAGCTTCGACTTCATGCTTATCTCATGTCGAAACATGAAAACTTTCCCTGCTGACAACATCCTAATCAACAACATCAGAGTTCGATCTAATATCTCACAAATCTCCACCTTGGAACAAAATATACAATAACAGGGAATGATCTAGCTTTCTTCGTGCAACTTTATAAACTGCATACAGTGAAAAAACTTGAAGCTTGATAATGACTTGGTGATCATATCAGCAGCATTATCATCAGTGAAACCTTCAACACTTGGACTTCTCCATGCTCGAGTATCTCTCTGATGAAGTGCAACCTCACATCGATGTGCTTGGTTTGGTCATGATAGGTTGTGTTCATTGACAGGTGTATTGCACTTTGACTCTCACATTTAACAGTGATAACTCAACTTTGAAGTTTCAGCTCCTTTGCAAAACCTTCAAGCCACGATGCTTCTTTCACAGCTTCAGTGAGGGCAATATATTTTGCTTCAGTGGTTGATAAGGAAACAAACTTCTAAAGTGTCGCTTTCAACCTGATTGTTATGCTGAACATACTGATCATATATCTAGAAATAGATTTTCTGGAATCCATACAACCTGCATAATCAAAGTCGACATATCCTTTGATTTTGACTTTGCTCTCATCACCACAGGCTCCACCATAAATCAAGACTCTATTTAGAGACCCATCTATGTATCTAAGAATCCACTTCAAAGCTTGCCAGTGCGTCTTTCCAAGATTGGTCATATATCTTCTTACAAGCCTCACTCCATATGTCATGTCTGGCCTCGTATAAACCATAACATACATCAAAGAACCTACTATACTAGCATATGGAATGCTACTCATATAGATTCTTTCAGCTTCAGTACTCGGACTTTGAGTAGTACTAAGCTTAAACTGAAGATTTGTAAGAGTCATAATAGGCTTTGAGTTAGACATACAAAACTTGTCAAGAATCTTCCGTAGGTATGTCTCTTGAGATAAGCATAATTTTGACTTCTTTCTCTCTTTTCGGATGTCAATCCCAAGAGTCCTGGTAGCAGCTCCCAGATCCTTCATTTTGAAATCCTTACCGAGTTCATCCTTCACCTCCATTACATCCTCGACACTGTTTCTAGATATGAGGATATCATCCATATAAAGCAACAAAATAACAAGTGAGTTTCTAGGTCAAAATCTAAAGTAAACACAGTGATCAAAGTGGCTCCCAGTGAAATCAATGTGTGCCATGAACTTATCGAATCTCCTGTTCCACTGTCGAGGAGATTATTTTAGGCCATATAAATACCTATTCAGGTTGCACACATAATCTTCCTTATCCTTTTCTGAATACCCTTCAGGTTGTCGCATCAGGATCGTTTCATCTAGATCACCATACAGGAAGGTTGTCTTCACATCCATTTGTTCAAGTTCCTGTTCGAAATTAGCCACCATGGCTAATAATATTCTAATGGATCTATGCTTTACAACAAGTGATAACACATCATTGAAGTTGACACCTTCTTTCTGACTGAGCCCCCTAGCAAACAACCTTGCCTTAAAGCGCTTCGACATCACTCTTTCAATTCCTTCCTGACCTTGAAAATCCACTTACAACTGACTAGCCTGGCTCCTGCAGGTTTCTCAATTAGCTCCTAAGTGTTATTATCATGAAGAGATTTCATCTTGTCATCCATGGATTTTCGCCATTCAGTCTTATCTCGACTCCTTGTAGCTTCCTTGTAGTCTCTAGGTTGTTCCTCAAGTACCTCACTTGCAGAGATTAAGGCAAAAGCTATAAGATTTGTATAACCAAGTCTCTGAGGTGGATTGATGACTCTTCTTGACCTATCTCTTTCCAGTAGGTAGCCATCGATAGTTTCGTCAGTCTCTTCAACATCTTGCTCTTCTTCTTCGACTTCATTTGGGTTATGCACTTCAGCATCACTATGCTCCACCTCAACAGGAATCTCTACCTGTTCCAGCCCCTCTTCATAGATTTCTACACTTCGACCAGTATCACCAGTTTTCTTGAACGTCATCTAGATTTCATTGAAAACTACATCACGACTTGTGACACATCTTTTGTGACCTGGTTCTAGGCACCACAACTTATAGCCTTTGACTCCCTCAGGATATCCAAGGAACATGCATCTCAGAGCTTTAGGTTCGACCTTGTCTTGCCTAGTGTGAGCATAGGTTAAACAGCCAAATACTCTCAGTTTGTCGAGATCTGGTGGTTGACCCGACCAAACTTCTTCAGGTGTCTTCACTCCTAAGGCATTCGAGGGATATCTATTTATCAGATAAGCTATTTTCGAAACAGCCTCTGCCCAAAACACCTTCTTTAATCCAGCACTAACCAACATGCATCTAACCCTTTCAAGGACTGTTCGATTGAATCTCTCAGCTAAGCCATTTTGTTAAGGAGTACCTGCTAAAGTCTTATGTCTTGCAATCCCAGAAACAACACAGTAATTGTCGAAAGCTTCATTGCAAAATTCAAGACAATTTTCGGTTCTCAACCTCTTGACCTTTCTGCCAATTAGAGTTTCGACCAAAACCTTCCAACTTTTGAAATTCTCAAAAGTTTCATCCTTAGTCTTCTGAACGAATACCCATAACTTTCAGGAATAGTCATCAACTATGGATACAAAATACCTTGCACCTGAATGTGAATAATTCCTTGCAGGCCCCAAAGATCAGCATGAATGTAATCAACGGATCCATGTGTTCTTTCTTTACCTTTGTTAAACTTCACTCTACAGAATTTTCCAAATACACAAGGTTCGCAAAACTCAAACTTCTCGACTTTGTCACAATCTCATGTGCCATAATTCATGTGCCCAATCTCATGTGCCATAATTCTATCTTCGACACCGGTTTTGTGGATGCAAAATCTACTGAACCACTTACAACCTCATCCTCAAGGGTATACAAGCCTTGTTTCTTCACGCCTCTCAAGACTTCCTACGACCCCTTCATGACGTTCATGATACCTTACTCTCCTTTGAATACATATCCTTTCTTGTCGAATTCACCAAGAGAAATCAAATTCCTCTTAAGATCAGGTACATACCTAACATCACTCAATATCCTTATTGACTCATCATGGAGCTTGAATCTCATAGATCCAATACCTGCAATTTTGCAAGCTTGATTGTTTCCCAGCATCACTGATCCACCATCTTGATCACATAATTCTTCAAACAAATTCTTGTTTGGAGTCATATGCCAAGTACATCCTGAATACATAATCCACTCTTTGCAAGAGTTGTTGCTCGAAACCAGAAGGACATCAGATGATTCATAATCATTGTGCACAATAGCTGCATTGCCATTGTCCTTACCTCCATGGTTATTCAGGCGCTCAAGACACACCTTTCTTGTGTGACCCTCCTTCTTATAGTGATAACACCTAATACCAGAAACATCACCACCATAAGACTTCTGCAGAGTTTTACCTTTCTTTTTCTTAAACCTACCATCTATTTTCAAGAATTTTCTTTTAATGGGCAACCCTTCGCCAACTTATGATGGTTTCTGCTCCTTTCTTTCGTTCAAATTCTTAGAATACTACGCTGATTGTATTTCTCCAAAGGTCACAGACTCTCTTCCATACAAGAGAGTTTCTTTGAAGTGAGCATGCGACTTAGGTAAAGAACACAACAGTAACAACGCTTGATCTTCATCATTGATGGTAACATCAATATTTTTCAAGATCAAGAATCAACTTGCTTTACGTATCCAGCTGCTCCGTCAATGCTTTATCTTCACTCCTCTTGAATGAACGCACAACTTACTTCAAGTACAATCGATTCACCAATGATTTTGTCATATATAATCCTTCGATTTTTAGCCAAACACCAGATGTCGTCGTCTCCTTTGAAACCTACCTGAGAACCTTATCACCAAGACTTAGAACAATGACACTGTGGGCTTTCTCGATCATCGCTATTTTATCCTTTTCCGTCAATGCAGCATACATGGCTTCTTCTCCCTTTAACGCTTCTAGCAAACTCTGTTGAACAAGAAGGGTTCGCATCTTCAAGCGCCATAAATCGAAATTATTAACTTTGGTGAATTTCTCAATTTCAAACTTTGTTAACGATATCTTCCTCCACGCTCATCATACCAGTTTGTTGTAACAAACGATACCAATTAACAAATAAATCTTTGAGAAACAGAGTTTCTTGATGAACAATGAAACAATTAGCTTAACAGAGAGAGAGAGAGAGAGAGAGAGAGAGAGAGAGAGAGAGAGAGAGAGAGAGAGAGAGAGAGAGAGAGAGAGAGAGAGAGAGAGAGAGAGAGAGAGAGAGAGAGAGAGAGAGAGAGAGAGAGAAGAAAGAAGGAGAGTAGGATTTGACAGACTATTTTTTTTCTATTCACTTACTCAATTAGGGTACAAATGATTACAAGTGAATAACAACAATTGGCCTCTCTCAACAACCTGAGAGAACTAGCCTATTTATAGGCTACTAAGCTAACTTAAACAACAAGCTAACCTAAACAATTGGATCCAAGAAACAAGACTCAATTCGACATTACATACTAGAACTAACTTCGACTACAACATGTAACACTTCGATGCCAACATATGAACTAGTTTCGACTTAATACTTATCTCATGTCGAAATATAAAAATTTTCCCTGCTAACAACATCACAGTCAACAACACTAGAGTTTAATCTAATATCTCACAAAACATACAAAAGATGTTTCAACTAAAATGTGTAAAACATGTGGGTGTGAGGGGTGGCTCAACCTCATAAACTAGTTGAGTAATGGTTAAAAGAGTTCGAAATCTTAGATTCAAGTCCTGTAAAAAAAATGTAAATATATACTAACAATTAACTACTTTTTTTTATAAAAAAAGTTGTAAAACATGATTAGTTGTAAAAAGGTATAATCAAATTAAAGATCTTTGATTCTTATACCTTCTCACCTGTTGCAAATTTCTTTGCAGTTAAGACATTACATGATTTTATTTACAACTAACATGTGCATCATTAAACATAATTATATATTTTTTTGATATGAAGAATTACAGTAAGTAGTATATATGATTATCCCATAAGGTATTTCACATACCAAGTCTATTTGCAACTACCATTTGTATCAATTAGATGTGCATCAATTAAAAGTCTCTATGGTCTTAAACATCAAAAGAAGTTATATGAAAATTTTACATCTTTGTCAGTGAAGCAAGGATATCAATAATCCACATATGATTTTTCACTTTTTATATTAAAAAATAGGCATGATTTTAGTTCTTTACCGGGAATGTTGCTGATATGATCTTAGCAGTTACTTCACTTGGTGAATTTAAAAGGATTAAACATATTACCGGAAAATTGTGATGTTTTCTTCTTCAACAAACACAAAAGATGTGGAGGAGCGAAATAGTTTTTTTTTCTTCTTAAAAGCTCTTGCGCCTTTATAAAATAACATTAAAACTCTAACATTTTAATTTTAATGATTAATAGTGAAATTTTCATCAAATTGAGAGTATGTGTTTTTTTTTATTCTGTTTAATTTAGTTAATTTTGCATGAAAAATAGAAATAATGATAAAATTGCTGGAGAACAAGTGTGAGTTGTGTAAAAAAAATAAGTGTGAGTTTTAAGTATTTTACTCTTTAGAAAAGTAGAGGTTAAGTACTTTATAAGTAAGAGGATTCATACACCTATCACATTAAGACTTTAGGTGAATATACAACGTCTCTCTCACTTGTTTGGATGAGTCTTTCACCTTTAAATGAGTGTTTCTCACAATATGTATGTTCCCTCCTCACGATAACTCATCGATGGTATCAGAGCCGATGGTTTGAGTAAGTGACTGAGTTTTTGAGTCGGTGGTCAGGTAGTGTGTTCCGTTGAAGTGTCTATGACGAAATAAGAGTGTCTTTTACGGCGCTACAAGCATGTGGATGAAAGAGTTTCCGCTTGAAGGGAAATATAGTGGATGAACTCATAATTGAAGAAGAGATTGTTGGGGAACAAGTGTGAGTTGTGTAAAAAAAAAACAAGTGAGTTTTAATACTCGATTGCTTAGAAAAGTAAAAATTGAACACCTTATAAGTCAGAGGACTCATACACATATTAACTTAAAATTTTGAGTGAGTCTTTGACCTTTAATTAAATATTTGATTCAATGTATATGTTTCATCCTCATGATAACTCATCAACAAAATTAACTTTAAGATATTATTTTTATAAAATAATTATAATTTTGAATGAAAATAATAAGTAATTTTAAATGATATTGAACTAATTCGTAAAGAGTTTATTCATATTTTACAAGCTTGTGAGTTTTAGTCTTATTGCTGAGATAATTTCTGTGTATATTTTATTGTCGTAGCTCTCTAAATACACACGTAAACTTTTTTACACTTAAACTTGTATTCCAAAACAAAAAAGATAAGAGAGTTGACAAAGTAAACATGAAGTATGAACAACACTTAGCATTACTATTTTTAGACTTTTGAATGCTACGTGTACCTTACTACTAACAACAGGAGTCTAGTGTTGCTATCATTAACTTTTTCAAATGCTGACAATTGACAAACTTCCACTATATATATATGATATTACATACATGCACGTCGTTAAAAGCAAATAAGTTACTAATCTTCCCCGTTCATGCATCACTTTGCTTGTAACTTTTTCTTGTGTTTAAGAGGAAATTGAACAACATGAATGATTATGTTGTTGACTTGAACCACTTAAGAGTTGAGTTTTTGTAAAAGGGGAGCTCTAATAATACCAAATTCAACTATAAAATAAGTAAATAACTCAAAATAGTTTCTTTCTATTTTGGAAGAATTTAGGTGGAACTAATAATTTTAGGCATTCGTTGTATTAAAGTCAAAGGAAATTGACATGTATAACTATTCATTCACAAAGGCAATATGAGAATAAGAGCAGTATAAAATGTCAAATCAAGTGAGGGGCCATAATATACAATTGTATTAGCCAATGGATTACACGAGAGGCATTCTTTGTGAGATCAAGATGTGGAAATTGCCATGTGAGGAATTAGAATATTCAACTTTACAAGAACTTCCAAGGAGTTTAGAGTCAACAAGCAAGAAATTAAAATGAATGGTTTTTCCAGTATCAAGAGTTTAATTCTTGTGTAACTAACCCAATATCATAATGGAAATTTGTAGGTACTTATCATTTTTATCTAGATATATATATTAGCTCTAAATTTAGAAGGTTGAAAATGAAATTGTGTTGTTTTCTTCTTCAACAAACATAAAACATGTGGATGAGTGAAATAGCTCTTTTTTTTCTTGAAAACTCTTGCACCATTATAAAATGACTTTAAAATTCTAATATTTTGATGATTAAGTTGAGAGAGTGTGCTTATTTATTTATTCTCTTGATGATATTTAACCTGGTGGAGGTGTAGTTGGTTTGAGCACTATCTTATTTATTCATTGAACTGTAATTCTTAGAAGATGGTTTTTTTGGCCTCTAACTTTTTTTATTTATTTATTTTTATTTATTTTTTTAACTTTTGGTACATTTTGTATCAATTGTATATTTATTTATACTTTGGACTCTTTTATCGCTATTAATTTATATTATTTTATTTTAAAAAAATATAAATTTAATTATTAAAATTTTAAAAATAGTTAGAACTAATTTTGGTATGTTTGATTACACTCAATTAAATAAAGTTCATTTTTAAAATTGGTTTTGACTTAAAAAATTATAAAATAGAGTTTTTTATTAGAAAAATATTTTTTATATTAGAAGTTATTATTCAATTATTTATATAAATATATTTAAACATAAATAAGTTAATCTTTATTAAATTTTAAATAAAATTAATTTTTATAATTACAAAACTAAACATTCACTTAGGGTGTCATTGAAAATCTATGATTAAGTGATTTCTTTTTATGTTTGTTTGTTTATAGAAATATATAAAATATATTCTATATCAAAGTGTTTCTTTTAATATTTTATTCAGGGAACTCTTTATGAAAAACTAAATTATAATTTAATAATATACTTAATCTTTAAAATAAAAATAACTGAAACCAGTCCTGTATACTTCACTTGTAAACTATACCATTAAGAAAAAGTTGGAAACACATACCTAATTAATTTAATTTAGTAATAACTTATCAACGGTTTTTCAAATTCAATCTTAAACCTATTTTTACACCTATGGTGCTTTCGATCCTAAATTTAAATAGAGTGCGCCCATTTGACAAAATAGTGTAATCCTCACGCCTCACAATCTAGTAGATAAATTCAAATTACAAGACACTTCATATAAATGAATCTCATCAACCCAATGGTTGAATTTATATCTCATACATTTTTTTTAAACATTTTAAGGAAACCATGGTAGCTAGAAAATCATATTCTTTATTGTCAAATTTTGCTCACATTGACATATTTGATTTATCTATGGTCGATGATTTGATATAACATGATTTTGATATAACGAAACTTTTAATAGTTATTTTTGAAAAATACTTTTTTTAAACAAGGAATTTGATTTAACGAAACTTTTAATAGTTATTTTTGAAAAATACTTTTTTTAAGTAATGAATTTAATTTAAAAAGTATTAAGGGTATTCCAACCCTTCTTACAAGATAAAAGAGAAAATTCAAATCAATTGAACCTAATTCAAACAAGACACGTGATCTTGATATAATTCGTAAAAGTTACAGTTGGGGTGAGGATTATCTTTGATAAAAGGACTATTTCCAAGTCGACAATTTGATGTTCCATAAAAGATCTGAAACAACACAAAAGGCTCCATCAAAAAGGATTGTATTTCAGATATTCCATAAGTTCCAAATAACCGTCATCCACACAATACTTATTTTCTGTTTCTCCAAGGATCTGAACTCAACTGATTTGAGCCAAGTCAGAAAGTTTTTTCACATAACAGGTTCACTAAACTTCTTAATTCCTATCCATCCAAAAACTTTCTCTCAAATTACTTCTGCCACCTGACAACGAAAAAAAGATGGTCCAAATTTTCTTCGGATCAAAAGCACAGCTTTCACGTCATATCGCGGGGACAATGAAGAATTTCTCTTATTGCAAGTTGATCCTTCGTAACCACTTTGTTTAGAAAACATCTCCAAATCATGATTTTTACTTTGAAAGGAGATTTTGTTTTCCAAACGTTGAAGGACGCCTCTTTCAGTTCTTCTTCGATCGCTTCTTATGATATCATCTCCTCCAAGATTCTATTGTCAGATTTGATCGAATATCCTACTATTAGATTTGTTGGTGCAAAGGTGAATAAATGATGAACAAAGGAAATATTCTATTAAGAATGACGGCTACAAAAACATGATAAAAGTTACAATGATTGTCACCCTATTTATAAGCTAAAACTAGGGTTACTAGAATAAGATAAAATACTAAAATACCCTCTAACAAACTTAGGGGCTAAGAAAATAGTACAACTAAATAAATATGAATTACTATTAATATTCTAATACCATCCCTTAATTCATATTCCATCAAAACTTGTAACACCAATTCCATCCCTTAGTCTGAGAAATTGATCAGTCTTGATAGCTTTCGTCAGAGCATCTGCCAACTGTTTCTGAGTGCTGCAGTGTACAACTTCTAACACTCCACTCTGAACTTGATGTCTCAGAAAATGATACTTGGTCTCAATATGCTTGCTTCTCCCATGCAACACTGGGTTTTTGGCAAGATTGATTGCAGACTTGTTGTCAATCATCAACTTCAGAGGTTTGTTTACTTTAATCTTCAGATCCTGCAACAGATTCAGAATCCACACAGCTTGGCATGCAGTAACAGCACCTGCAATGTATTCAGCTTCACAGGTTGACAACGCCACAACAGGTTGCTTCTTGGAACACCAAGAAATGGGACCTCCCAGAAATTTGAACAAGTACCCAGATGTACTTCTTCTGTCAACTCTGTCTCCACACCAATCAGGATCTGAATAACTCAGAAGTTCTGACTCATTATTTCCTCCAGAAGGAAATAACACTCCATACTTCAGAGTTCCTTTGATATAGCTCAGAATCCTGACAGCAGCTTGGTAATGGGACCACTTAGGTTTACTCATGAACCTACTAACCATCCCAACTGAGTAGCAAATATCAGGTCTGGTATTGCACAGATACCTCAGAGAACCAACCAACTGTTTGAAGGTTGTAGCGTCCACATCCTTTCCTTCAGAGTCTGAATCCAGTTTCTGATTTGTATCAGAAGGTGTGACAGCCATCTTACAATTCTTTAGATCAAATCTCTTCAGAAGTTCTAATTCATACTTGAGCTGATGCAAAATGATACCTTTCTCAGAATATCTGAACTCCATCCCTAGAAAGTATGTCATTTTGCCTAAATCAGTCATTTCAAATTCATTCATTAGAACCTTCTTGAACTTGGCTATCTCCTGTTCAGAACTTCCAGTCAGCAGTATATCATCAACATATAAATATACCAGAGTCATATTGCCTTCAGAAGTATGTTGAACATAGACACCGTACTCCATCTGACATTTCTGAAAGCCTTGCTTCTTGAAAAATGAATCAATCTTCTGATTCCAAGCTCTGGGCGCTTGTTTCAATCCATATAGAGCTTTGTATAATTTGTACACCATCCCTTCCTGATTCTTTTTCACAAATCCAGGAGGTTGTGACACGTAAACTTCTTCTTCTAATGGACCGTTCAGAAATGCAGATTTTACATCTAAATGCATCAGAGGCCAATTCCTGTTAGCAGCTATTGCAATCACCATTCTGATTGTTTCATGTCTTTCTACAGGTGCAAACACTTCAGAGTAATCCAGCCCAGGTTTTTGTAGAAATCCTCTGGCTACCAACCTTGCTTTATGTTTGCCAATTGAGCCATCTGGCTTTAACTTCTGCTTGAAAACCCATCTGACGCTGATGGCTTTCTTGTCTTTTGGAAGTTCTGTCAGCTTCCAAGTCTTGTTTCTCTCTATAGCATCAAGTTCTTCTTTCATGGCCTTCAGCCAGAGCTTCTGCTTAAGAGCCTCCTCTGTACTTATAGGTTCAGAGTCTACTAACATGGCACATTGAATAATTTCTCCTTCAGAGTCTACTTCAGTGTCTTGCAGCATGTCAAATTCTGCAAATCTTCTGGGAACGCTTCTGATTCTTTGTGGTCTCTGAACTTGTTCAGAGTCTTGAGCTTCAGAGTTTCCAGCTTCATATGGTTGACTTCCTCTAGAGCTTTGACCATCTTCAAGATCTGGCATATTTTCAGAGTTTTGGCCATCTTCAGAGTCTGAATTTCCACCAGAATCTGGACTACCATCAGAGTCTGGATCATCAGAGTCACCTTCATCTTCTGAGTCTTCTCCAGAGTCAAAATCACTATCAGAGTCAGAATCAACGTCAGAGTTTACTTCAACTTTAGAAATTCTTAACTCTGACCTTTCTTCAGAAGTTCTAACATCAGAATCAGATTGAGACTTATCCCAATTCCAAACTTCTGATTCCTTCACAATCACATCTCTGCTGAATTCAATTTTATTGGTTTCTGGACAATAGAGCTTGTATGCACCTGTACTGTGGTACCCTATCAGAATCATCACTTTGCTTCTATCATCCAGCTTCTGTCTTCTGGCTTCTGGAACATGTTTATAGCAAACAGAACCAAACACCTTCAGATGACTAACACTTTGCTTGTGTCCAGTCCACTTCTGCATAGGAACTATTTCCTTCAACTTCTTCGTAGGACATCTGTTGAGTACATACGTTGCAGTTGCAACAGCTTCTCCCCAGAGCTTCTAAGGAAGCTTCTTCTCCTTTAGCATGCTTCTCACCATGTCAAGCAAAGTACGGTTTCTTCTTTCAGCAAGACCATTGTGTTGAGGGGTATAAGGAGCAGTAACCTCATGCTCAATTCCATTCTCCTCACAGAACTTCTGGAACTCTTTGGAGTTATACTCACCTCCACCATCAGTTCTAAGAATCTTCAACTTCTGACCACTCTGATTCTCAGCCTTCATTCTGAATTTCTTGAATTCATCAAACACCTCGTGTTTGAACTTAATAAGGGATACCCATGTCATTCTTGTGAATTCATCAACAAATAACACAAAGTATTTATTCCCTCCAATTGATGCTACTGGAAATGGACCACACACATCAGAATGTACAACTCCCAAGGCATGTTTTGCTCTTGGAGCAACTTCTGACGCAAATGGCAAATGTGATTGTTTTCCTTCCATGCAAACTTTGCATGATTTTTCAGGCTTCTTAATTGCAGGAATTCTATGTACCAACTTCTTTGAATTCAGATGTTTTAAGCTTCTGAAATTCAAATGACCAAATCTTCTGTGCCACAGCTCACTCTCCTTCTCAGCACATGTTGCACTAAGACATTCTGAGTCTGCAGTTCTGACATTCACCTTGAATGTTCTATTCCTTCCTTGTTCTGACTCAATAATCAACTTCTGATTGCAGTCATACAGCTTCAGAAGATTATCCTTCATGGTAACTGAAAAACCTTTCTCAATTAATTGTCCCACACTCATCAGATTGCTTCTGATGCCAGGTACATACCACACGTTCTGAATCAATGTTGTTTTCCCATTGTTCAGAGTCACTCTGACATTTCCCATACCTTCTGCATTAAGATATTTGTCATCAGCACATCTGATCTTTGTTCTCTTTTCAGACTCAAAGTCAATCAGCCATTTCTTGTTTCCAGTAAGATGATTTGAACAGCCAGTGTCCATATACCACCAGTCTGTCAGATCGTCAGATTCAGAGGCCATCAATAGCACAGATTCGTCATCAGAACTTCTGGCTATATTTGCTTCTTCTGATTTTCTCTCCTTGTTTGACCAACAATCTCTAGCAAAGTGACCAAACTTCTTACAACAGTAACATTGGATCTTCTTCTTGTCATACTTCTCTTTTCCCTTCTGAGCATTCTTTTGTCGATCAGAGGTTGAGCTTTCTGACTTCTGACCACCATCAGATCTTCTCTTGGCTTCTGACTGCTTCTGATACCTCCTATCAGAAGTTGCTTTCAGAGCCTGTTGCTCTACTTCCCTTTCAGAAGTTCTCTCAGTCAAACGCAACTCTTGCGCTTCTAAACTGCTCTGCAGCTCTTCAATTCTCATGGTACTCAGATCTTTGGAATGTTCTATTGCTACCACAATGTAATCAAATTGAGAGGTAAGGGATCTCAATACCTTCTCCATGATTGTTTCTTCAGAAAGAGTTTCTCCACACGCCTTCATCTCATTAGTGATCAGAATCACTCTGGAGATGTATTCAGAAACTTTCTCATTATTCTTCATGTTGAGATTCTCATATTGCTTTCTCAAGGACTGAAGCTTCACCTTCTTCACTGATGCGTCACCACCATAACATCTAACCAGTGTGTCCCACGCAGCCTTTGCTGTCGTTGAATCTGCAATCTTCTCAAACACATTTACATCAACACATTGATGAATAAAGAATAATGCTTTCTGATCCTTCTTCCTTACTTCCTTCTGCGCGTTTTTCTGTTCATCCGTTGCATCTGCTGCTACCGGAACATAACCATCAGTGACAAGATCTAAAACATCTTGAGCAACAAACAGTACACGCATTTGGATCATCCAACGATTCCAGTTTTTACCGTCAAATACTGGAAGCTTGGTGTTCATGTTGCCATTTCCATTCATCTTCACCTTGCACAATACACTCAGATTTCTCACACAGTGTTTCCCAACCCACAGAATAAAATTCTGATCAGATTTTGTTCAAGATTCAACACGAATCTAAGAATCAAAATCAAACACACAAGACCTCACGTTCACTCGTGTTTCCCGTGTTTCCCAATGAATCTGAACCGGAGCTCTAGATACCAATTGTTGGTGCAAAGGTGAATAAATGATGAACAAAGGAAATATTCTATTAAGAATGACGGCTACAAAAACATGATAAAAGTTACAATGATTGTCACCCTATTTATAAGCTAAAACTAGGGTTACTAGAATAAGATAAAATACTAAAATACCCTCTAACAAACTTAGGGGCTAAGAAAATAGTACAACTAAATAAATATGAATTACTATTAATATTCTAATAAGATTGGGGTTCCAAATGGCAGCATCCTCTGGTCTTCCTTCGGTAATTAACTGCACAGTTGACGCAGAAAATTGTTCAAGATCCTTGCAAAAACAGTAGCTACATCATTAACAACTCTTAATTCACCTCATTCCCAATGTCCCCATGTCCACGTCCCCATCTCTCTAATGCAGCTGTCCTTCTTGCTATTGCTCAAAAACCAGTATGGAAAAACCTCTTTCAATGCCTCATTACCTGTCTAAACATCGTCCCAAAATGAAATAGAAGTTCTATCTCCTAATTTAAATCGAATATTGTTGTTAAAAACTACAGGATTTCCAGCTTTGGTCACATTTGTTACCAACAAGAGGAACTAAATTTGAGTTTGGCCGAATTAATCCCAGATATACCAGCTTCCCACACATTCCCATATCTAGCTTTAAGAACATCTAGCCACTGCCCTTTCTCTTTAGAAACTATTCTCCATTTCCATTTTAACAGCAGAGCACTGTTAAAGTCTTCGACCTTCTTTACGCTCAAGCCTCCTAACTGAAAAGGTTTACAAATTTGGTTCCAAGCAACCCAATTAATCTTCTTAGAATCCCCCAAACCTCCCCATAAGAATCTTTTTTGGATACTTTCCACTTCTTTCCAAATCGAAATCGGAACCCTGTAAAAATCCATCATGAAAATCGAAAGACTTCCCAAGAAAGATTTTATCAATGATACTCTCCCACCAATTGATAAGCTTTTGCTCTGCCAAGATGCTAGTCTTGCTTTGATCTTTTCCACCATAGGCTTCCAGATAGCAATACGTCTTGGATTAGTTCCAATAGGAATATCGAGGAATGAGAAATCCTTGTCTTCAATCCTACATGAGAGGAAATTAGTTGCGGCTGCCAAAAAGTTCGAATTCGTATTCAAACCAATAACTCTATTTTTTGTGAAAATTAACTCCTAGTCTAGAAACTATTTCAAAGCTACGCATAATCAATTTGATCGCTCATACATTCTTCTATGTACCTTCCCCTAAGAAAAGGGTGTCATCCGTGAATTGAAGAAGCTCCACACTACACGAACTGTTGAAAGAAAAATAGAAGAATTCTCCAATCTCCTTAGTCCTCATGACCAAACCAGCCATCCCCTTAACTACCATGACAAAAAGGAAATGAGAGAAAAGATCACCCTGACACACCCCCTTTCGACTATAAAATCCTTCGTAGGACTACCATTCACCAGGACCGACATATGACTATAGAAAACTATAACATCCATCAATTTCAACCAAGTCAATCCAAACACCATCCTCTATATCATATATTTAAGAAATTCCCAACTCACAATGTCATATGCTTTCTGCCTGGGAGATAAACTTTGTTTTTGCGAATTGCACAATCAACCGTTTTTTTAGCAATAAAAACACTGTTTGTAAGATTTCTGCCTGGGACAAAGGCGGACTGGCTGCACGCTATCAAGGATCCCATAACTGTTTTCAGCCTTCCTGTAAAGAGTTTACTCATAATTTTGTGTAGACACCCGAAAAGGCATATAGGCCGATAACTACCCAAATCAGCAGAACAGTAGGACTTAGGAATTAGAGTCAGAAATGATGACGTTATAGCCTTCGAAATTTTTTCTTTACTATGAAACTCCCTAAAAAAACTAAAAATATCCTCCTTCATAAAGTGCCAACAGTGCCTTATGAAAACGAGATTTAAACTGTTAGGACCGGGGAGATAATTGAAAGTGCCTCGCACCCTCAAACAACTTCCTTGATTTCTTCTTCCAAAATTTCGGCCTCTAGAAAAGCCAACTCTGAGCCAGTTAGATAATTAAAAGTAATACCTTCTAGTGTTGATCTGCTGTGTTCCAGTTCCAAAAATTTTGTACAAAAATGTCTCCTCACTTCCTCATTTATGTCCCCAACTGAATCTATGATACTATTTTCCGTATGCAAGGCTTCAATAAAGTTACCATTTTGAAAAATACATAACTATAAATTTAAATCGTTATATCTCAATCCACTTATCATGAATGCATCAAATGCATAAAAAATTTAGCACATATATTGATCTCGATAAATAGGATGTTGGACACTCAATGACTTTATAGAGTCTTCCCATCAATTTCAATTATTTGAATTGTCTATGAAATTAATTTTCATACGTGTGTTTAATTCTCAACATATATACTATTTCCGTCTAAAAATATAAAATTTTCTTTACAAAAAATTAGGAGCTTGGAAGGAAATGAAAGAGGACGTTTTGGAGCAAAAGAAAGATGAAGTGAAAAGAATTGATAAACTTGGATGAATATGGATTTATATTTTTTCATAGTATAAAATTTCTTAATTAAGAGAAGAGCAATGTAAGGAATACTCTTTTTACAAGACTCTCTTTAACACTTACTCTTTTATTGGGTGAAATGCATGTGGGTGTTGGGGAGTTTGGAAGAGTCGGAAGCACCAATGAGACTAATGCTCCAGGACCACAAGAGAGGGGGATGTCACATCTCAACCAAAAACCTTAAGGTGTTATGTAAATGGGTCATCTCTTTTAATGCTATTCATAGGAGAGTCAGAAGCACCAATGAAATTAATGCTCTAGGACTACAAGAGAGGCAGACGCAACTTCTCAATCCAACTGTCTTTCTATCATAAACTTTTTAAAATGCACACAAACTTCCACAATCTATGACATTACATACATGCAAGTGTTTAAAAGCATTTGAGTTACTAATTTTTGTTAGACTATGGCACGGATCTAGAAGGGGGGGTTGAATAGATCCCCAATTAAAATTTGAGTCGGCGCTACCAATTTAAAATTGGTTTTAAAAATGTTTTAAGTGCGGAAGCGGCCGAGGAAAATATAGTCTAAAACGAACGGTTATTGGAAAACCGGATATACGTAAGCCTTTGGATTAATGACAATTTGGAAAAATAGAATCACAACACTAATTCCACTTATCAATTATTTACTTCAGTTGTAAGGATTCCTAGTTCCAATGATTCAAAAATCAAACCAAAACTAGATACACAAGTAAGATAATTTTGGTTCAAGCAATATGTCAAACACTTGGTGTGCAAAAACACTCCAAGTGATATTTATGTTAAGTAAGTGATTCCAACCAGCCTAGTACAATGTCTTGTTGTACTTTGGAGTCAAAAACAGAGTTTTAACCTCTTACTCAATTGATATCACAATTTTGACAATAGAGCTTACACAAAAATTACTTATTTTGAGCTATAACGTAAATGCTGAAAATAGAGAAGACAAGTATTTGGTGAGGCAGTTCCCCCGTCGTCCTCGCTTCGGGGTACGTCTGCCCTCAATTCTAAAACTAGAATTGAGATAGATTTTATAGATATCACCTGTTTGAATGAACAGTTTATACAAGGATTGAGCAGCAAATATACAACAGAAATCTCAATGTGTTGAAAGTTACTATCACTCCTTGCCCCTTGATTCAAGATGAATCAAGCTCTCCGATTTGTGTTGATGGACCTACGACTCCAGCCACCTTATTGAATAACACGTTGTTGTTCAAAACTTTGGCTCCGGCTGATCTCAACAACACCAAATCGACCCCGAGATCTTCCCTTCAAAATCACCGAATCCGCTACTAGACTTGTGAAGAACACCTCTTCACAATCACCTTCACTCGATTGACCTTTGATGAAGAATCTCGTCCAAAAAACCCCAAAATTCAAACCAATCTTGGAGGGTAAAACCCCAATGGTTTTATTCAAGAAAGAACCTGTCACAATCTTCAACCCGAGCTTGATTCTCCAATCTAAGCCTCGAACCTTATCACCTTGAATCTCTCACAAATGCATTTCAAAAATGATTGTGTGTAATTGAAATGTTGTGAGATGTTAAAGATGAAGATGATGAATCTTGGACACCTATTTCAATCTTTCTTGTTTTTTAACACATGAATCAAAAGAATATCAAATGTTAGAAGACACAAGTGGTTAAACAAGTATATATAGTGCCAACATAATTCTGGATATAACAATATTTCAAATATAAGAGGGAAGTATTTTAAAACAGTTTTTCCGCGCGAACGGTCGACCATAACAGGTCTGTGCGTTGATGCAGGGCCTGTGTTGTTTTGGAAATCTGGAAATTTCATCAGTGTGCATCGACCATACAATCGGCGTGCGCTGACCCGTTGAAATCTATTTCCATTATGCGCCGACCCTATGGTCGACTCATGCCTTTACGCGCTGACTCGTTGGAAAGTTATTCCTTCATGCACCGACCCTATGGTCGACGCATTGTCTTGTGCGCTGACTAGTGCATAATTGTTCTAATGCATGCGCCGACCCTATGGTCGACTCATGTCCTGCAAACCTGCAAAAATTCATTAGTTTGAGGTCTTTCATGCGTTTGGTCATGATTGCATTTTATCTACACATAGTATATTCATTTCAGAAGTTTTAAGACAAGCGTAAAAGGATATGGTGGGTGATACGTTGCATTTGGTTTAGTAGATCTGGAGTTCATAATTTCCAATCTATCCAGGGAATTTGTCATCATCGAAACCTGCATTAACCAATGTCTTGCAGACTTGTGTGATATGTGGCGATTTGCCTCCACAATCTCCCCCTTTTTGATGATGACAATCTGTATACAACTAAAACACCAAATATGCAATGTATACACACATGTATACACAAGCTCCCCCTTTCTTTTGTACTATAAGGCTGTAGAACAAACAGCCATCAACTGTTGCTAATATCATGACTTGGCTTTGGTGTTGGCTAGCTTGCTACATTGTCTTCTCCCCCTTTGACACCATCAAAAAGAGAAGGAGAACGCATAAATTAACAGAGAACATACAATAGGTGATAGTTAATTACCAAACTTCACACATAAGCATGATAATGAAAAAAAGTAACTTGAATTAATAGATAATGACGAGAACATGTAAAGAAGGTGAAAGTTCAGGCACACATAATACAGAAAAATGAAAAGTACACAGACGAAACACATAAGAAATTATGAAATATGCAACTATGAATCTAATATCCTCGGCCCCGACCTTGGCCCCTCCCTCGGTATGCAGCATCGGGATTGTGGTAAGGATCCGAGAAGTCCAGAAAGGCTTCTACGGACATGTTGAGGTGACTAAGAGAGTTGGTGATTTCCCAATCTTGTCGGTCATGTGATTCAACCAGAGCTTCAATACGGGAGTCCATCCGAGTAGAAAATGAATTAAACCTTTCATTTTGGGCATGAAGCTCAGCTCTAATCCGCTCCATTTGAGTGTCTTGACTCCTCATGAAGTTTTGTTGATCTAACTGCATTGACTGCAGCATATTAATGACTTCAGAGTTGTCCGAAGGCGGAGGAGGTGATGAGTGCTGGGAAGGTTGATAGTCTTGAGGGTAGCCGTGATATGGGTCATAGAATCTACCCAGGGTAGTCCAGCCTGTATATTTCCATTCACCCCATCCTGGATTTGTAGAATCGTCTTCTTGTGCTTCTGATGGATATGAATACTGGACCCAATCGGTATTTGCAGCCGTATCTTGGACTGGAGATTGATGATAATCTTGAGTCTCACAGATAGGTTCTTGTATCTCTTCATCTGTATCTTCTTCTTCATCGTCTTCTTCACCTTGCTCTTCACTTTCTTCTTCACCTTGCTCTTCACTTTTTGCTTCACCTTGCTCTTCACTTTCTTCTTCATCGGAACCGTTACGAGGCACCGGAGGAATATTGGCCCGACGGACAAATATGTATGATTGTCGTTCAGCACACCAAAAATACCCCATCATTGCAAGGGTTTTGGTGCTAAATTCTTTGTCAGAGGGGACTGAGACACAAGGAAATGTTGGGTATACAACATTTGTAGCGGCAAGAATTTCCGAAATGAACGACCCATAGGCTAAAGCAGTGCCTCTACTTGAGTCTCTCAGAGCAAACATCCTGCTAGCAATATAGTATGGCCAGTTTATTTTGATCCTGTTTTTCAATATATATATGAGATGTACCTCAGCTTGTTCGACACGAGACAGTCCACCCTTTTTCGGTCGTAGTATGCGAGCGACGATCCACTAAAGGATGCGCTCCCCTGTATTGAGTTTCCCGACTGTGACCGATTGAGGAAAAGCATCGTTGTTGACAATTGCATCTGGATATGGTCTTTTGAGCATGTCATTCAGAGTGCTCTTAAATTCATAACCTGGCACCGTACGAGTGTCCATTACCTCATGAAGAGGTGGTGCATCAGCATCAACAATCATATCAAAATATTTGTTCCATACTTCAGAATTTATATTTACCAGTCTATTTCCGATAGAAGTGTGGAAGTGCTGATCTTGAAAGTTACCTTGCAGATTTGTGTAGAACACCCTGACCAAATCCTTACTATACTTTGTATTGCACTCCAGGAAATTGAAGAACCCTTGGAATTCCAACAGGGACAGAATTCGGGTGAGATACAAGCGCTCACCTGTTGCCTGGTAGAAAGCATGTTGTGGAACTATGGCTCTTTTGCTGAGACTCTTGTTGAAGTTTTCAACAGCAGGAGGATGAACTAGTGAAACAGCGGTAACGAGGACTGAAGCAGATGATGAGGAGGCTCTTGATCTCTTACCTGTAGTTTTGCGGAGAGAAGAAGCCATTGATGATGATTTTTGGAGAAGTTGTAAAGATGAACTTTGAAGAGAGTGGTTGGGGATAATGTTGGAGAAGATGAAGACTAAGGTCTTTAATAGAGAGAGGTTTTAGGGTTTTTGGGAAGAGGGGGGAAACAAGAGGACACACTAAATGTCTAGATGCAATTTACAAGACAAATGCCATATCAAATCATCACAAAAGTTGACTGCACATTAAATGTAGAGGAATGGACACTTGGAACGGTTTTCAAAAGAGAAAAATTCTGGGATTTTACGCGAGCCGTCGACCATAGCCCCTGCATGCGTCGACGCATACTGTAGATTTTTTGATAATTTTGAAAGTTTATAGCATGCGTCGACCATTGTCCTGTTTAGGTCGACTCAAAACCTTCAAAAACCCAATTTTTCAGTTTCATGTTATGCAAAATGCCACACTTGCCTATTTATCATGCCTATTCACCTTTTCACAATATGACTTACATTCAACACACATAGTATCAGCCAGCAATAGTCATATACATATATAAGTACCATGATTGTCGAACGATATAATTATTTTCAAGTCATGAATGTTAAGAGAGAGAGATAAAAAGAAGGAGAAAGGAGCAATATCACCTCTACACCGACCACTCTTGTTAATCACAGATTTGTGGTTGCAATAAACTCAAAAAATTGTTAGTGGTACAAAAGCATAGTTGTAAATATATTAAATTTGAACGTAGTAATTGTTAAACCCGATCAGAAATATCGAGAATACCAAGTTCTCGACGGATATGAAAGAAGGGCTCGTTGGCTAGCGGCTTTGTGAAAATGTCCGCTAGTTGGTTTTTAGTATCAACGTGTTCAAAGACAACGTCACCCTTCTCTACATGGTCCCTAAGAAAATGGTGTCGAATTTCTATGTGTTTGGTACGCGAGTGTAACACCGAATTCTTAGTAAGATTTATAGCACTGGTGTTGTCACAAAATATTGGAACACGTTCTAGCTTCAAATTGAAGTCCAATAGTTGTTGTTTAAGCCATAGGACTTGCGCACAACAACTACCGGCGGCTACGTATTCCGCTTCGGCGGTTGACAGAGCAACAAACACTTATTTTTTGCTGTGCCAACTGACCAAGGAATTCGAAAATAAGTGACACGTACCACTGTTGCTTTTCCTATCCGATTTGCAACCGGAAAAATCAGATTCGGAGAAGCCTACCAATGAACAATCATTACCCTTAGAATACCACAATCCATACTTCGGAGTACCAGATAGGTATCGAAGTATGCGTTTGACAGATTTTAGGTGGGATTCCTTAGGACATGAATGGTATCTGGCACACATACACACGCTAAACATAATGTCGGGACGCGAAGCAGTAAGATAGAGAAGCGAGCCAATCATACCTATGTACCTTTTTACCTCAACATCTTTGCCACTTTCATCTTTACTCATATTTGCACACGTTGGCATAGGGGTGTCTATGGCTTTTGAATTTTCCATGTCAAATCTCTTGAGAAGATCCAAACAATACTTAGTTTGGCTCACGAATGTTCCTTCCTTCAGTTGTTTGATTTGTAAACCGAGAAAATATGTGAGTTTACCCATCATACTCATCTTAAATTCACCCTGCATAAGCTTAGCAAACTCTCTTACGAGATTCATGTTAGTGGATCCAAATATGATATCGTCAACATAAATTTGTACAAGAATTAAGTGTTTTCCTTGACGTTTAATGAAGAGAGTAGTATCAACCTTTCCTCTTGAGTAGCCTTGATCAAGTAAGAATTTGCTTAGTCTCTCATACCAAGCTCTAGGAGCTTGTTTGAGACCGTACAGAGCTCTTTTCAGTTTATAGACATGATCAGGATACTCATGAGACTCAAAACCAGGTGGTTGAGCAACATAGACTTCTTCATTTATGAACCCGTTAAGGAACGCACTTTTGACGTCCATTTGAAATAACTTAAAATCTTTCGCACAAGCGAAAGCAAGTAGAAGGCGTATAGCCTCAAGTCGGGCAACCGACGCATAAGTTTCCTCATAGTCGATGCCTTCCTCTTGATCATACCCTTGTGCGACTAAACGCGCTTTGTTGCGAGTTATTACTCCGTTCTCGTCCAGTTTATTTCTAAACACCCATCGGGTGCTGATTACTCGATGACCTCGTGGAGGAGGGACAAGGTCCCAAACCTCATTTCTAGTGAACTGATTTAGTTCCTCCTGCATTGACAAATACCAATGTTCATCGAGTAGGGCTTCCTTAGGGTTTTTAGGTTCCATCTGTGACACGAAAGAGAAGTGATAACAGAAATTACTTAGCTTAGATCGAGTTGTTACACCCTTTGTGATGTCTCCAAGAATGTTTTCAATTGGATGGTCTACGACTTCCACTCTTGAGGAAGATCGTCGTTTGAAGGCGGATGAAATTCCTCTGTTGCATCACGGTGTGCATCCTTATCCTCCTCAATTTTGGCTTTGTCAGGTTAATCAATCCCTGTCTCGCCACTTTTGAGTATGTCTTCAGTGGATGTACCTGCATCATGAACAACACTATCCTTTCCGACATTTCTCGGGTAGGACTCATCAAAGGTAACATGCACAGACTCTTCTACAGCAAGTAATCGTTTATTATATATTCTATATGCTTTACTCGATTGAGAGTATCCGAGAAAGATACCTTCATCGGCTTTGGAATCAAATTTGGCCAAGTTTTCCTTTCCATTGTTTAATACAAAACATTTGCATCCAAACACGTGCAAGTGAGAAACATTCGGCTTTCGCCCTTTTAAAAGTTCGTACGGTGTTTTGTTTAGAATGGGGCGAATAAGCACCCTATTCAAAACATAGCACGCCGTACTAATGGCGTCGGCCCAAAAATATTTAGGTAAACCACTTTCGTTAATCATTGTTCTTCCCAATTCTTCTAAAATACGGTTTTTGCGCTCCACAGCCCCGTTTTGTTAAGGAGTGCGTGGAGCGGAGAAGTTATGATCTATACCATGGTTACCGCAATATTCTTCAAATAAGTGATTTTCAAACTCACCTCCATGGTTGCTCCTAATGGACACTATGTTTGTATTTAACTTATTTTGGGAAAGCTTAGCAAACTTTTCAAAAGCGGCAAATGTATCACTTTTACTTACTAAGAAGATGGTCCAACAAAACCTAGAAAAGTCGTCCACTATTACGAACCCGTAATAGTTTCCTCCTAGACTTTTGATCCTAGACGGCCCAAACAAGTCCATGTGTAGAAGTTCAAGAGGTCTCGTTGTTAAAATTATCTTTTTGGACTTAAATGAGATCCTCGTTTGCTTCCCTTTTTGACAAGCATCACAAAGGTGATCCTTGGTGAACTTTATTTTGGGAAGTCCTAAGACTAGGTCTTTTGAGACTACCTTATTGAGTAAGTCAAAATTAACATGCGCTAAACGCCTATGCCATAGCCATGAGTCTTCACTCATAGTTATGAGGCATTTGTCGCTTGTTAATGATACTTCATTTAAGTCAAGCATATATACATTGTTTACTCTAAAACCATTAAACATATTCTTCTTATCATTTTCATGCACAATTTTGCAACAATATTTTGAAAAGGATACATTGTATCCTTTGTCGCATAATTGGCTAATGCTAAGCAGGTTATGTTTAAGGTTTTCGACAAGCAACACGTCAAAAATCATAGTAGAGGCGGGATTACCTACACTACCTTTACCTAGTATTGCTCCGCGGTTGTTATCACCATAAGTTACGTACCCTTTCTTCTTAGCCACAAAGTCTATGAATAAGGATATGTCTCCAGACATGTGTCTTGAGCACCCACTATCGAGAACCCATCTTCTCTCGGTGGTCTCGACACATTTCACCTGTCAAAACATAATTAGCACAAGGAGGTACCCAATGGCATATTGGGTCCTAATAGGTTAGCGACAAAATGGTTGCGTTTGGGCAACCATTGGTAGATGCCTTTAGGAACAAGAAATCTCCTAAACCGGCATTTACCAATGGAGTGGCCTTTCTTGCAACAATATAAGCAAGCAAAATCGACTTTAGAGACACTTTCACTTGCTTGATCCCTAATTACATATGCATATTTTTGGTATGGGTTAATCATACTTTTTCTAAAATCCTTTTTATCAATAGCAAATGCAACTTTAGGCTCAAGTGCCTTGTTTAATTTGGCCTTGAGGTTTCTAACCTCACCTTGCCAAATATGACAAGTATCACACCCAAAGTTGAAAGGATTTCTATTGTCCTTACAACCCGATTCATTGCCTTTCACAATGGAAGCCTTAAGGTCCTCTAATTTCTTTTCGGACTCTTTAACTTTGTGCTCTAAATACGTAAAAAATTTCTTATTAGAGGCAAGTTTCTTGAAGGCTTCAACTGCTTCATTATGTAAGGCATTAAATGCGGTTTGTAATTCTGAATGCGACATATTTGAGGACTTATCATATTTAGAGTGACTTACCTGTTTTTTCTTACTTTTCTAATTGGCGGAGAGGCATAGATTCACGGACTCTTCTTCATCACTAGAGCTTTCATCAGAGGAGGAAGAGTCACTGTCACTTTCCCACGCTATGTACGCTCTCCTGGGCTTTGATAATTTCTTGTGTGACTTTGATGATTCCTTGTCCTTTCCCTTTTTGTTCATCGGACAGTCCGGTTTGTAGTGACCGGGCTTTCCACACTTGTAGCACGTCCCTCTAGTCTTTTTACCTTTCGAGTCATCATCCTTGGAGTACCTCGATTGTTTCCGGAAGTTTACCAAGTTCTTCTCGGAATGTTGGATGTCGTTCTTTCTCACGTAACGGTTATACCGTTTGACAAACAACCCCATATCTTCGCTTTTATCCTCTTCTTCTTCGTCACTTGAGGAATAATCACTTTGCTCTTTTGATTGAGACTTCGAGGAGAAAGTCTTGAGAGCTATTGATTTCTTTTCACTCACCTTCGTTTTGTCTTTCTTTTCCATCTTTTTGCGTTGGTCTAGGCTCAAGAGTACCTGTTCATGCTCTTGTAGTTTGCCAAACAATGTTGTTAAATCTAATAAGGTAAGAACATGTGCTTCTTTGATGGCAGTCACTTTAGGCTTCCATTCCCTATTAAGACATCTTAAGATCTTATTAGTAGCAATATCATTGAAAACAGGCCTACCTAATGAATGTAAACGATTGATGAGATGAGTAAATCTCTTTCGCATGTCAGCAATGGTTTCCCCTTGCTCCATGAAAAAGAGATCAAACTCTTGTGTTAATGTATTGATTCTAGCCAACTTAACATCGTTTGTCCCCTCATGGGCTATTTGTAGTGAATCCCACATGGCCTTAGCGGTAGGATAATGGGATACACGATAGTATTCATCTACACCTAACGAGGAGATTAAGATGTTTTTAGCTTTCCAATCATAATTGTATTTTTTTCTCATCGTCATCAGTCCATTGTGCTTCAGGCTTTGGCACAACTACGTTATTCGCATTGGTCATAGTGATTTCTATTGGACCATTAAGGATAACATTCCATATTTTTCTGTCTATGGAGTTTATATGCACACGCATACAGTCTTTCCAATAACTATAATTTTCACCGTTGAAAACGGGAGCCCTAATGTACGCCCCTTTTGGTTCGTTAGCCATTTTCTATCTACGTTGTATTTGAAGCACCGAATAACCGGAGCTCTAGATACCACTTGTTAGACTATGGCACGGATCTAGAAGGGGGTTGAATAGATCCCCAATTAAAATTTGAGTCGGCGCTACCAATTTAAAATTGGTATTAAAAATGTTTTAAGTGTGGAAGCGGCCGAGGAAACTATAGTCTAAAACGAACGGTTATTGGAAAACCGGATACACGTAAGCCTTTGGATTAATGACAATTTGGAAAAATAGAATCACAACACTAATTCCACTTATCAATTATTTACTTCAGTTGTAAGGATTCCTAGTTCCAATGATTCAAAAGTCAAACCAAAACTAGATACACAAGTAAGATAATTTTGGTTCAAGCAATATGTCAAACGTTTGGTGTGCAAAAACACTCCAAGTGATATTTATGTTGAGTAAGTGATTCCAACCAGCCTAGTAAAATGTCTTGTTGTACTTTGGAGTCAAAAACAGAGTTTTAACCTCTTACTCAATTGATATCACAATTTTGACAATAGAGGTTACACAAAAATTACTTATTTTGAGCTATAACGTAAATGCTGAAAATAGAGAAGACAAGTATTTGGTGAGGCAGCTCCCCCGTCGTCCTCGCTTCGGGGTACGTCTGTCCTCAATTCTAAAACTAGAATTGAGATAGATTTTATAGATATCACCTGTTTGAATGAACATTTTATACAAGGATTGAGCAGCAAATATACAACAGAAATCTCAATGTGTTGAAAGTTGCCTTCACTCCTTGCCCCTTGATTCAAGATGAATCAAGTTCTCCGATTTGTGTTGATGGACCTCCGACTCCAGCCACCTTATTGAATAACACGTTGTTGTTCAAACCTTTGGCTCCGGCTGATCTCAACAGCACCAAATCGACCCCGAGATCTTCCCTTCAAAATCACCGAATCCGCTACTAGACTTGTGAAGAACACCTCTTCACAATCACCTTCACTCGATTGACCTTTGATGAAGAATCTCGTCCAAAAACCCCCAAAATTCAAACCAATATTGGAGGGTAAAACCCCAATGGTTTTATTCAAGAAAGAACCTGTCACAATCTTCAACCCGAGCTTGATTCTCCAATCTAAGCCTCGAACCTTATCACCTTGAATCTCTCACAAATGCATTTCAAAAATGATTGTGTGTAATTGAAATGTTGTGAGATGTTAAAGATGAAGATGATGAATCTTGGACACCTATTTCGCTCTTTCTTGTTTTTGAACACATGAATCAAAAGAATATCAAATGTTAGAAGACACAAGTGGTTAGACAAGTATATATAGTGCCAACATAATTCTGGACATAACAGTATTTCAAATATAAGAGGGAAGTATTTTAAAACAGTTTTTCCGCGCGAACGGTCGACCATAACAGGTCTGTGCATCGACGCATGGCCTGTGTTGTTTTGGAAATCTGGAAATTTCATCAGTGTGCGTCGACCATACAGTCGGCGTGCGCTGACCCGTTGAAATCTATTTCCATTATGCGCCGACCCTATGGTCGACTTATGCCTTTACGCGCTGACCCGTTGGAAAGTTATTCCTTCATGCGCCGACCCTATGGTCGACGCATTGCCTTGTGCGCTGACTAGTGCAGAATTGTTCTGATGCATGCGCCGACCCTATGGTCGACTCATGTTCTGCAAACCTGCAAAAATTCATCAGTTTGAGGTCTTTCATGCCTTTGGTCATGATTGCATTTTATCTACACATAGTATATTTATTTCCGAAGTTTTAAGACAAGCGTAAAAGGATATGGTGGGTGATACGTTGCATTTGGTTTAGTAGATCTGGAGTTCATAATTTCCAATCTATCCAAGGAATTTGTCATCATCGAAACCTGCATTAACCAATGTCTTGCAGACTTGTGTGATTTGTGGCGATTTGCCTCCACAATTTTCAGCATCCATGCATCACTTTGCTCATAACTTTTTCTTCTATTTTAATCATCCTATTATCAGATCTCAAAGAGGAAATTGTGTTAGGAAAAAACAAACAAAACATAGAGAAAAAAGAGGAACACAATCACAACATAAGAACATAACGTGGAAACTTCAAAATTGGAGAAAAAATATGTTTGTTTTCATTAGACAACCAGAGAATAACAATATGTGAAAATTATTACAACACATAATACTCTCAACTAACCTAGAACTCTAGTACACCCACACCATCTAAAACAAATATTTAATTATATTTCAAAACACTCTAATACAAGAGTATAAGAGAACAAAGAAAGTCAATTACAAGCTTAAAGTATTTTTGACTGGTGCATCTTGGAATGAAGAACTTGAATCCTATATATAGCCTTGGAATCCCTCTTCCTTCACAAAACTAACTGATGTCGGGCTTCAAAGAACTTGTATCTTATATATAGCCTTAAATTCTCTCTCCCTCTCTCTCTCTGCATTCACAAAACTAAGCGATGTGGTACTTCTTCAACTAGTATATTTTCAACCAACTCCAACAATCTCCACCTTGATTGAATATAATACATAACATTTCACTGTCTTCACCGACAATCATACTCCACTATAAAGAGTATTAACACGTATATTTTCAACAAATATCAAAAATCTCCACCTTAATTGAAAATAATACATCAACATTCATTGTGTTCACCGACAATCATACTTCATCTTAAAAAATATAGTCACTTGAAGCTACACTACTCCAAGAATTTTGACATTGTCTTTATCGACAATCGTAATTCTAAAAACTATCTTACTCTCTCGTGAAAAATATATATCACTTGAAGATAAATCACTTTAAAAATTTTATATTATCATCACTGAAAATCATATACTTTATCATAAAGAATAAATGTTTTCAGTTTTAGTCGGTTTCACTCGATTCATTAGATAATTGATCCAATATTCAGCTCAGATTAATATCCTTCAAGTTCACCATTTGATTGGTTTAACGTTTCAATTCAAGTTAATTCTTAAAAAACTTATTCAAAATGCTCTTGAAAGAATTTTAAAGTTTACATATTTTTTTCTTTAATTTGTTAGAACAACATACAAAAAAACAGAGATTGAAGGTAGTAACAATGGTGGAAAAGAAATTGGAGAAGAAGATGAAATTGAGAGAGAAAAAGAATTAGGGTAAAGAGTATTATTGAATGAATTAAAATTGGCATTAATTCGAATTGGAAATTACAAAATGTATTTATACACTTGAGAGAATAATCCAAAAAAAAACAAAAACCAACTAAAGCGGTCATGCTGTTAAATTCAGGTATTTGCTGAAATTTGATCAGTGGTAATCGATTACACCTGTTAAATTTCCAAAAATACCAGAATTTAACAGCTTTCAACATACCACCTCACTTTAGTTGCTCCAAGTTTATCATGCTCAAGCTCTTCAACAGTCTCTTGAACACCTCATTTGTCACACCCTTTGTTAACAAATCCGCAACTTGGTCCTCGCTTCGGTAATAGCTCAATCTAAGCTTTCCATCACCGACCAATTCTCTCAAGTAATGAAACTGCATCTCAATATGCTTGCTCATTCTGTGTGCAATTGGATTCTTCACAAGATTTATCGCAAAAACATTATCCACAAACAGTGTGGTAACATCATCATCACCACATCCCAATTCCTTCATAAGATTCACAAGCCACATAGCTTGGCACGCACTTAACGACGCCGCAATGTACTCGGCCTCACAAGAAGAGAGTGCTACAACCGGTTCCTTCTTCGAACACCATGAGATTCGTGTACTACCGAACATAAAGATGTAACCCGCCGTCGATTTTCTATCATCTTTATCTCCGCACCAATTAGAATCGGTGTAGCCAAGTAAAGTACATTTTCGACCCATATCCGATGCGGGAAAAAGAATTCTGCAACCAAGAGTGCCTTTCACATATCTAAGTATTCTCTTGACCGCTGCCAAGTGAGACACCTTATGTCTCTCCATGAATCTACTCGCAATACCGACACTAAAAGCCAAATCCGATCGAGTATTGCACAAATACCGTAACGATCCAATCAAACTCTGGTAAAGTGTTGGATCAACATCATCTTCATCATCACTTTTGGACAGCTGTACTCTAGCCTCACAAGGTGTAATACAAGCATTACAATGCTCCATCTCACACTTTTTCAAGATATCTAGAACATACCTCCTTTGATGCATAAGCAGCCCCGCTTTTGACTTGTGAAACTCTATACCAAGAAAGTAACTCATGACCCCAAGGTCCGTCATCTTAAACTCACTCATGAGCTCCCCTTTGAACCTTGAAATACTCTTGTCATTGCTGCCCGTAATCAAGAGATCACCAACATACAAACATAGTATAATAACACCATCAATATTATCCGATCTCACATAAATACCATGTTCAGATACACATCGTTTGAAACCGATGTCAACAAGAAAGTCGTCTATACGTTTGTTCCAAGCTCTTGGAGCTTGTTTCAATCCATACAATTCCTTGTGTAGCTTGTAATACATCCTCTCTTGATTTTTAAACATGAAACCGGGTGGCTGCCCCACATAAACTTCCTCATCAAGAGGACCATTCAAAAACCCAGATTTTACATCCATTTGGCAAATCACCCAATTGTTGCTATGCGCAATCCCAACAACCAAACTAATAGTCTCCAATCTAGCCACCAGTGCAAATAACTCCTCGTAATCTATACCTTCATGTTGCAAGAACCCTTTCGCCATTAATTGAGCTTTGTGCTTGATTACTTCACCTTTAGGATTTGCTTTAACTTTATAGACCCATCGCACACCTATCGGTTTCTTTCCGAGTGGTAAATCGACCAACTCCCAAGTACCATTTTTCTCAATAGATTCCAGCTCCTCTTTCATTGCACATATCCATTTAGGATCTCTTAAGGCTTCCTTCTCATTTACCGGTTCAGATTCGGCCATAAGTGCGAAATGAAAAAAAATCACCATCATTATTCACTTCGTTATCTTGGAACCTCTCGTAGTCTCGGAGTCTATGAGGCAAGGCTCTTTGACTCACTGGTCTACCATTATTCACTATAACATTTTCCGCTACTGTAGGTGCAGGTACAACGACATCGGAACCCTCCGGATCAGACAACTCGAAGAACTGCTGCTGTTCTGCAGAGTGTAACCGATTAGCAGCAATCGGGTAATCGATTACACCTGTTGTTTTAGCAGTTCTTATTTTTTCAAAAAATACATCTCGGGTTATCGCGGTTTTCCGATTCTTCTCATCAAATAGCTTGTAACCTCCAGTAGAGTGATATCCAACAAATATCAACTTCTCACCTTTATCATCCAACTTCTTTCTAAGTTGATTCAGTACATGACGATATGCAATCGATCCAAAAACACGCAAATGATTCACACTCGGTTTGAAACCACTCCAAACCTCTTCTGGTGTCATCTTCTCCAGCTTCTTATTAGGACACATATTCAACAAGTAGGTGGCTGTAGACACGACCTCACCCCACAATTTCTTAGACAACTTCTTCCCACAAAGCATATTACGCACCATGTTCATTATTGTACGATTTTTCCTCTCGGCAGCTCCGTTTTGTTGAGGCGTATATGGAAGCACCACCTCACGCACAATACCCTCAAGATCACAAAACTTCCCAAGCTCACTAGAGGTATATTCACCTCCACCATCCGTTTTTAGAATTTTGAGCTTTCCACCGTTTTGACGCTCCACCATGGATTTGAAACTCTTGAACACTCCAAATACCTCATCCTTCCTCTTGATAAGATATGTCCAAGGCTTCTTACTAAATTCGTCAATAAACGTAACAAAGTATCGATTGCTGCCATAAGTCTCTACTTGCATCGGTCCACAAACATCGGAATACACCACCTCAAGTAAGCCTTTGGTTCTTTGACCCGCATCCTTGCTAAACACATTCTTGTGTTGCTTACTCTTCACACATTCCTCACACAATTCTGTCGGAACACTAATATGTGGCTGCCCCGTTACCATTTCACTTTGTTGCAACATTTTGAGATCCTTAAAATTTAGGTGACCAAGACGGTAATGCCATAACCACTCATCTCTACTTGCCGCGGTAGCTAAACAACGATGCTCCATAACCTTTAACTCAACCTTAAAAGTTCTATTGGCAGCCATCAGCGCTTTTAGAATCAACATACCACTTGAATCTAAAACGCGTAACATATTGTTCTTCAGCTGAATTAAGTACCCTCTTTCAAGTAATTGGCCAATGCTCAAAAGATTTCACTTAATTCCCGGTATGTACAAGACATCTTTGATCCTTGGATGCCCATCATTCTTCCTTCCTATCAAAATATCTCCTACCCCTTCGGCGCTTAAAGTGGTGTCGTCGGCAAACTTGACTTTACTCTTTGTCGCTTGATTGATTTCCACAAACCAATACTTCCGACCCGTCATATGTGTTGAACAACCGGAATCCAAGTACCATTCATCTTTACTTTGAACTCCATCACGCACTGTAACTAATGCATTTCGATCCGAATGCATTTTCTCACTACTTTCCGAAATAGTACAGCTGCTGCCCCGCAAACTATCACCACAGTAGCTGCTGTTCTGAACATCAACAGTGCCATAATTCTCCTCTGTGATCATCACTAGAAGGGTGTCTTCATCATCTCTCTCTTCTCTAGCAACCTTGGCTTCATCATTTCGAGTTTTATTCAATCTAACACGACACATAGATTGAAAGTGTCCAAGCTTTTTACACTTGAAACATTGCGCTTTACTCAAATCCCTTTTGATACCATTGCTATGATCACTCTCTTTGGAGCTGCTCTCACCCTTTTCACCCGTCGAATTCTTCGAATTTTGAGACTCGTTTGCACCAAACTTCTGAAAATTTGGTACCTCTAGCTGCAAATTTTCCTTTCGACCTCTTATTCTTCTCATTAAAAAGCGATTGCAAAGCGATCTCCGCTTTGGCTTTGTCGGTACCTCTCTCATCCATCCTTTGTTCATGCGCCTCTAACGAACTTTGCAACTCAATCTTGTTCAAAGTAGTTAGATCCTTTGACTCTTCAATATCCACAACTATATTATCGAACCGTGATGTTAACGAATGCAACATTTTCGATACAAAATTCTGCTCAAGAATCGTTTCGCCACATGACTTGATTTGATTAACTAACCGGGTAATGCGCGTAATGTAATCGTTGATCGTTTCTTTGTCCTCTATTTGCGTTAACTCGAATTGACGTTTGTACGTTTGTAACCTTACCACCTTCGCTTTGACGGCACCGACATATGCTTTCTCCAAGATTTCACATGCTTGCTTCGCGGATTCACAATCGCCAACCTTCTCGAAATTGTCGTTATCAACACAAGAGTGAATCAAGAATAGGGCTTTGTAATCCTTCTTCTTTTCTTCCTTGTGTGTAGCCCTAATAGCTTCGGTAGCATCTTCCTCTAACTGTGTAACTCCATTGATGATGATCTCAAGAACCTCTTGATAACCAAACAAAATCTTCATTTGTTTCGCCCATTTGTTGTAGTTCTTCGAATCAAGAATTGGGAGATTGGTGGGAATTCGATCATTAAAAACAGCAGTCATTGTTGCAGCAGATTAGGATCAATAACTGGAGCTCTTGATGCCAAATGTTAGAACAACATACAAAAAAATAGAGATTGAAGGTAGTAAAATGGTGGAAAAGAAATTGGAGAAGAATATGAAATTGAGAGAGAAAGAGAATTAGGGTAGAGAGTATTATTGGATGAATTAAAATTGACGTTAATTGGAATTGGAAATTACAAAATGTATTTATACACTTGAGAGAATAATCCAAAAAAACAAAAACCAACTAAAATGGCCATGCTGTTAAATTCAGATATTTGCTTAAATTTAATCTGTGATAATCGATTACACATGTTAAATTTCCAAAAATACCACAATTTAACAGCTTTCAACATAATCATCAACTTTTTACCTTCTTTCTCTCTAAACTCTAAAATGATCTCTTTCTTTTCTTTCTAAACTTAAGTGTTTTTTCTCTTTAATTACTTCTATACCAATGATACTTCTAACTATATTATAGTTTTTCTATAATTCATAAGAAATACTTTACAAAAACATTAACGCTTTTTTAAAAGATAATTTAAAAAATAATATCAACTGTCAACGAATATAATACTACAAAATGGGCTGCGGACTGCTGTTTAAGTATTTGTAGTTGATGTTTGTAAGGGTTGAGTACCCTTGTATTCGTTTCATTAATCATTGCCTTTTAAAAAAAATAATACTACAAACAATTTTTTCTAATTTCTATAACTTGCACAAAGAATCCTATATTTAAAGATGCAATGAGTACTACATAGGGATCAAATTTTTATTTTGTGAAATGCCCTTTAGGTGATAGAAAGATAGTATTTAAAAATCAACACAAAAATAAACTATAATATTTTTTTATAAGCAATTGAATTTGATTAAGAGGAGTTCTATAAGTACTTCAATCCAATTACACTAGAAGAGAAAAATTTAAATAGCTTACAAGAGAAGTTATTAAAATAAAATTAGATTAAACGATTTGGATGGAAGCGTAATTTTAAAAAAAAATATTATTGTGAAAATTAATTTATATAATCTATCTCAATTAAAAGGATAAAGCGGTCCATGAAATAATATTTTTGAGCTAACCTAATTAAAAATATTGTTGGTATAAAAATAATTAATACAGATTGTAATTTATAAGAAAATAACATATTAACAAAGCACACATAATGAGTCTAAAAAAGAAAAGACACACACATAGTGTGAAGGTGATAGTGATAAGTTGTAGCCTATATTGTTTGTTGTGCCTTTGTTTTTCAACACATGAGATAAGTATTAAACTTCAAATCCTATAAATAGCACACAAACATTTCTTCTTTTCAACTCATAACAAATACACAAACACCTTCTTAGTACACCTTATCTTGTTCTTTTAGTCTTCTCTATACATGGCTCGTTTGAATTCTTCTTTACTCATCACTCTTCTTTTCTTGATCATGTATTCTTTACCATCTGCTATAGATGCTCGAAAGATTCTCAAAGTGGAGACACAAGAGCTTCCTTCTTCAAAGGGTACCCTACCTTTTACTGATGTTATTAATAATCTCAATATATATAGAAATGGAAGACTCGTTGCTCATCTTGCCAACAATGGAAGAGTTCTAGTCTCTTCTGTTCCTAGCCCAGGTGCTGGACACTAGTAGTGGTGGTTATATCTTCACTACTAATTATTTGATTTCCAGAAATGATTACAAATTTCTACTGTAACATATTAGCCTCATTTCATGTCCATATATGATACTAAATAAATGATTCTCATATGCTGAATGTATATATCATATATGTGATAATAGTTGTACATCATCAATCAAGTTCTTGTAGCATAATTCAGGAAATCAAGTATAATATAGTTTTCAGAAGTTGAATCGTTGTTTGTTTAGGATAAAAAAATATATCTTGAAAACGTTTACTCTTTAAATTAGAGGTAATAAGTTGAGACATCTGTTAAATATCTAAAAAATATTCTATTTGTTTTAAAATGACTATCATTTTAGTAAATAAAATTTGTTTTAAAATAATTATCATTCTAACCTTTTAATATAGCAATTTTTTCTAATTGTATCCTTTAATTATTATTCTATACACTACTTTTATTAATTTAATAAGGTTAATTTAATAAAAGTGTAATGTCTTATGACAATATCATTACATTGTTTAATTTGTGTACAAAAACCTTAAACGACAGTCATTTTGAAACGGAAGAAATATATGAAAATAATTTCCACCTTTTAAGAATATTTGTATATAAAATAGTCTCACATCGATTATAATATGTAATTAACTATAAACTTTCTTTATTCAAATGTCTCTCACTCTCTTATATTTTAATGTGGTATCAGAGTATGATTTAAGATCCATTGTGCCACCCACCATTTAGTTTCATGCCCCAGACGACGCAAATTCTGAGCGTGAGAGGAAGTGTTAAAGAGTCCCACATCGAACAATATGTGGTCCGAACATGTATTTATAAATGGGGACAATCCTCACCTTACAAGCTAGTTTTGTAGGGTCGAGTTACACCCAACCCACACATTCTAAGATGGTGTCAAAGCATAAAATCTAAATACGCGTTTAAAAGTGGGAGTTGTTGCACCCCAAAATTTGCCCTCACAATACAAGACTTTGTGTTCCAAGAAGGTTCACAAGGTTCAGTGCATCCAAAACTAGGGTTTTGACTTTAATCAGGCTAAATGGACTTCCAAGACTTCAAGTGAGCTTCATAACATCTTATATGTGTATAAGAACCCCCATGTCAAGTTTCAAGACTTTTCTCAAAAGTTTGCTCAGTCAGATGATCAGATAAGTCAAAAGCAGTCAATGCAGTTAAAAGGTCAAACTGAGGTCAACTGTGGTCAAACCAAAGTCAAACTTCATGATTTTTTTTTTTTTTTGCCAACATCAAAGAGAGGTTGGGTGAGAAATATTATCATAATAACTGTAATACCCCAAATTTTGCCCTAAGATTTGTCGTCGCATTTCATTGCATTTAATCAATTACTAACAAATTTGTGTAGTCGTTTGACTTTTTGCAGGTAAATATCATATGGCATGCATTTTTTTTTCTAAAAAGTAAAAATGGCACAATTGGCAGGAGGACATGTGTAAGGAGTTATGAGTGTGAAAGGTTGAGAGTTCGAATCTCATCTTTGTCACTTTTTTTTTGTTTTTTATTATTTTTACTCTAAATTTTTCTATCTTTCATTAAAAAAATAACAAAAATAGTTTTTTATTATTATTTAATTATTATTTTCGTATTTTAATTAAATCATTTTTTAAAATATTATTTTTTTCACTTTTTTCTAGATTATTCATAAAAATATCCAAAAAATCATAAAATAAAAAATATTGAAAATTTTTTTTCTTTTTATAATATTTTTTATTTTAGGAATCAATAAGATTATTAGTTTTTATTTTAAGTTTATTTTAATTATTTTAAATTATTTAAATTTTATTTTTCTTAACTAATTATTTAGTTTGGGCTTTAAAATGGGCTTTAGGGACATTATTGACAATTTGGTGTTAACCCTAATTTGTTCCCTATATATACATGTGTTGCCTTGTTGGAAAAAGGGGAGAGAAGAAAAAAAACCTAAGAGGAGTGAGTGCCGTTTGCCGTTATTTAGTTTTCTTCTTCATCCATTACTATTGTTTCTTTTTCTTCATCGTTTACCGTTATTTCTTTTCCTTCATCTATTACTGTTGTTTCTTTTTCTTCATCTTTTACCGTTATTTCTTTTTCTTCATCTATTACCGTTATTTCTTTTTCTTTATCTATTACTGTTACGTTTATATATATATAATTTTTAAATTGTTAGAGTTTATATATATAAGATTTTTGATCGAATTATGTCGATACGATGTTTGCACATTTGTGTGCATGACGCGTGACATTTGTGTTAGTTCGATCTGGTTGCGATGATCGCATTTTTGTGTGAGCAATAATACTATTTTTTGCTTAATTGCTTTTTCTTTGCGATAAATTTTGTTTCGTCCGATTTAGATCTGGTTGCGATGAGCGCATTTCTGCGTTAGCAACATTGTTGGGTTATTTGACACATTTAAAATTCATTATTGCTTTATTATTATTATTATTATTATTATTATTATTATTATTATTATTATTATTATTATTATCATTATTTATTATTATTATCATTATTTATTATTATTATCATTATTATCATTATCATTACCATTATTATTATTATTATTGTTATCATTAATTTATTAAAATTTGTTATAATATAAAAATCTGTTTTTTAAAATAAATAACATTAACATCTTTTCCAAATTAATATGAAAACCTATTATTTTTAAGAAAAACTTTTTTTTAGATAAATTTAAAATAATAACTAAAATCTTTTTTTTAAAATAATAACTAGAACCGTTATTTATTTTATTTTATTATTGTTCAATTCAAATTTCATTATCATATTGTATCTGCTCCTCTCATGTAACCTCGCGAACTTAACAATCGCTCTTTAAATTCTGCCTTTAAATTTCTGCTTGCATGGTTTAAATTATGACATTATCTCTCTGTTTGCATGATTCAATTATCTCACGCGTTTACTATTATTTCTGTCATATTGCACACATCCGAAGGTTAGGTCTAACTGTTTGGCCGCCGCGCCAATAGTCCGTAAAACTTCACACATTCAATTTCAAATCCTCAAAACTACAAACTACAAACCCTAATTTTCACAAATGCCTCGCCGCAGGCAAAATTACAATTTTACCCTTAGCATTAGGTCAAAGAGCCGCCGCGCTCATTTTAGGGTTTCCCGCCGTGGAATCCCTAATTTAACCCTAATTACAACTTAACATTTCAACGTAGAGATTTGGAGTTTCTACACTCCACGTAAGCGTGTCCTTAAGATGCGTTTATTCCCCTTGAGACCTTGACCACAGTCAAGAAGTTTCTAACCTCCCTATTGAGGGGAACTACGATTACTCTGATTCCACTCCCGTAAGGATACGTAGGCACAAGATGCGATGTCTTGCCGAGTAAACTTAGAATTAACCCCCTTTATTATTTATTATTGCTTATTTATATTTTATTTATCTTTGCTATTTAATTATTTTGCTTATTATTTTGTAATTGTTTCTTGGATGTAAAGTTGTTTAATTATTTAATTATTATTATGGTTAGTAATTAGGGAGTGTAATAACATGTATGTAATATTAAAATAAATTTAGATCACTTTTAAATAAAGATAATTAAAATAAACACGTCACACACGTAAGTCGATTTTAATCGCCGTCTCACTTCCTAAGGATATCCCTCAAGTTGCCTACGAATAATGGTTAAGTGGGGTGTATAAAGCAAGTCCCTCAAATAGAAAAATCATCAAAGTCCCTTATGGTTGCCTTTACGAATCGAGTCCCTTTCGAAAAATGATGATAGTCCCTCCAGTTTGCTTATTACACCCCACAATGGCCTTCAAAAATCCAATTGTCCCTCACATGTCCCTTAACATCCAAAGTAAGGACTACCTACTCCATTATAGTAGGGATAGTCTTACTAAGGAAAGGATAAAGAATAAGAAAGACCTTAAAACATTAGGGTAGGCTACTCCTAGGTACTTGCTCACTTCAAAACTTTTTCACACTTAAACAAATTTCCAACAAAATTTTCAAGCAAGTTTTTTTTCACATCCATACACGGATTATTATTAAACTATTCTGAAATTTTTTTGCTATTCACACACTACACTTTCAAAACAATTCAAAAGTGAGCTTAAGTACCTAAGAGCCCATGGATAACCATGGATGAAAAGGGTGCTAACACCTTCCCTTTTCATAACCTACCCCCCGGACCCAAAATATTCTCTAAGGTCTTTCCTGTTCTTTTATAACCTTTCCTTATGGATAAAATAAAAGTCGGTGGCGACTCTTGCTATCCGCAACATTGTTTAAAGTCAGTTCTCCCACCGTGTTACAGAACTGGCGACTCTGCTGGGGATTTATTTAAGAGGGGTACCCTTAGGAATTAAGATCACTTTAAATTGTTTGCCTTGTTTGCTTTATTATTATATTGTTGGGGTGCTCTTATGTGTGAAAGGTCCTAACCCGGATCTAGTGTACCTTAAGTAAATGGCAATAGACCAAGGAAACTGTACGACGTATATCGATACGATTGATCTGGTGGCCATAGTTAGTGCGACTTCTTGGTTGGTGCTTATATTCCTTAAGTCAAGTTGAGGATAATATTGAGGCTGCCATATGTTGTCAATGCACTAACTGACTTTTAGAACCCTAGTTAACTCATCTTGGCCTTTAGAAAGTAGTGAGGTAACCGGCTTTGGTGCAGACTGAAGTTGGTTGACACTCGATGCTACGCTCATTGAGATCTTAAACTTGGAGGGTTTTGGTTGGCAAGTAAGTTGCCTTCTGATCAACCACCCTTGTGAAGGATCAATGATATTGAGATCCCTTAGAACCCGGTTACTTTTGTAGGACAGGATGAACCATCTAACTTCAGGGGAGGGTACTTGCCTTTGAACCTCATGCAAGCCTTTAAACCTAGGGCTATGGTGTGACTTGTTTGTGTGTGCCACATGTTTGTGATTGAGCATAACATCATGACATCATCATGCATCATAAGCATATCATTTTCCCTAACCATTTCAAGGACCAAAGGATTTATCTTTGTTCTTTGTTGCAGGTCATGGCTTCTGCTCGTAGAAACACCATCAGGATCAACTTTGTAGGGATACCTGCTAAGCTCAAGGAGTCGGTTTCCCTAGTGCCTGATCATTCCCAGTTCAACAAGAGACATGGTCACTTATTGGATCTAGTTACTTCAGGGTTCAGTGAAGACATGATGAGTGTGCTGTTTCAGTTCTTTGACCCTAAGCACCATTGCTTTACATTTCCTGATTATCAACTGGTTCCAACCATGGAGGAGTTCTCTAAACTTCTGGGTATACCTGTTCTTGATCAGAAGCCATTCACAGGCTTAGAGAAGGAGCTTAAACCAGAAGTTATTGCTGCAGCTCTACATCTGAAGAAGTCTGACATTGTTCTAGAGACGAGAAGTGGAGTTAAAGGTATTCTTGCCAAGGTATTAGTGGATAAAGCTCAAATGTTCTTGAAGGCTATGAGCTATGATGCTTTTGAGGAGATCTTAGCCTTATTGATTTATGGCTTAGTGTTGTTCCCCAATCCTGATCAGTTCATAGACGTTCATGCCATCAACATATTCCTGAGTCACAATCCAGTGCCTACCTTACTTGGAGACATCCTACATTCTCTTCACACCCGTACTACAAGGGCAAGAGGAACTTTGATGTGCTGCATACCTTTACTTTCTAGGTGGTTTATTTCTCACCTTCCTCGCTCAGTAATGAAGAATGAGCAAGGGTTCAGATGGTCCAAGAGGATCATGTCACTTTCTCACTCAGACATCCATTGGTGCTCCAGATCTATGGAGAATGTTACCATCATTGACCGTTGTGGGGAGTTTCCTAATGTGCCACTTCTAGGCATAAGAGGAGGCATCACCTACAACCCATCTCTAGCTTTACGACAGTTTGGTTACGCCCGGAGCGATGGTCCACATGACATGTTGATTCAGGGCATTGTGTTTGACTACGACAACGATCTTCAGGGTTACCGTCAGAGATTCATACGAGCTTGGGAAAAGGTAAACAGGATTGACAGCAAGACACTGGAGCCTAAGTACACTATTCCTATGGAGGCTTATCTCAGATGGGTACGATCTCGTGCTCAGACACTCATGATGCCATATCCTGCCGTCCTACCAGTTACCATGGAACCTGTTGCTGAAGGAGACACAACTTATACCATCCTTCACCCGGACATGCCTACTGATATGGAAGACTTGCAGAGATCATGGATCCAACTGAAAGAGCAAAGGGATACTTTCGAGGCTCATTACAAAGCAAGCCAAGCAAGGATCCTAGAGCTAACAAAGCTACTTCATGAGGAACGAAACCTCAACTTATACCTCAACACAAAGAGGAAACGTCCATGGGAGACTTAAAACCCCATCTTTTGTACTTATTTCGTTTTCATTTTTTGTAAGCCTAAAAGGCAAAACAAGTTATTACTAATAAAAAGTTACTTTCTTGTTTGTTTAAGCAAATTTAAATCCTGCGGTCCTTGAAAACATTGCATATGCATTCCCATATCATTGCATCACAGGTTTATAATTGTGCACAGGTTTCTCATCTTCTCGCTGTTTATTTCAGCAATGGCTCTTGAACAATCAGTTAAGGATCTCCAGGCACAGAATGCACAGTTCCAAGAGCTGATCCTGAACCTATCCAAGGGGCAGGATGAATTGAAGACACTGCTGGCCAAGAAGACTAAGAAGGCTAGAAGGTCTGCTGGGTTGCTCAACATGGGAAGAAGGTTCAAAGGTCCTGCCAAGACCAAGGAACAGGTTGAAGACTATGAATCTGAAGAATCTGAGCAGGAGAGAGGCAGTCTCCACAACACTATGGGGGACTCTGATTCTGAGGCTAACTACTACCATGAGCCTAACGAAGACAAATTCAAGATGCTGGTGGATAGAATGGATGCTATGGAATTACAGAAATCATCTGGGCTGGATTTTGAGGATTTGAGCTTGATATCTGGGGTGGTCATACCCATTGGGTTCAAAGTTCCTACATTTGTTGTCTATGATGGGGTCTCTTGTCCCAAATTGCATCTGAGGTCTTATGTCAGAAGAATTCAACCTCACACTGCTGATAAAAAGTTGTGGATCCATTTCTTTCAAGAGAGTTTATCTGGAGCTCAGCTAGAGTGGTATTATCAGTTGGAGAGTGTCAACATCAGAGATTGGAATGACCTTGCTGAAGCTTTCTACAAGCAGTATCAATACAATGCTGACTTAGCCCCCACTCGCATGCAGCTTCAAAGCATGTCTATGGGTGCCAAAGAAAGCTTTAAGGAGTATGCTCAGAAGTGGAGAGACTTAGCTGGAAGAGTTCAACCTCCTTTGACTGATAGGGAGTTGGTTGATATGTTCATGTGTACGCTGAATGGTCCGTTTTACAGTCATCTCATTGGAAGCTCATCATCTGGCTTCACTGAGTTGATCATGACAGGAGAGCGAGTAGAGAATGGTATCAAGAGTGGTAAGATCCAAGTGGGCACTTCTTCATCAGGTGCTGCAAAGAAGCCTCCCACTGGGAAGAAAGAATCTAATGCTGTGTATGGTCAGCCTGATCGTAACAGAAGGCATCAGTCTGTTAGTGCAGTTCATATTTCAAATCCAACTCCTGCAACAACAGAGCAGCCTCAAGGCAACCAACAGAGGGCTAGAAGACAGTTCACGAAGATCAACATGTCAATGGCTCAGGCATTACAACACTTGTTGAAAGTTGAACTTATTACCCTGAGGGAGGCTCCTCAGAATCCCAATGTTACCTCTCCCAAGTACAATCCCAATGCACGATGTGCATATCATTCAAACTGTCCAGGACATGATACTAATAACTGCTGGGTCTTGAAGAACAAAATTCAGGATATGATTGATGCTGGAGAAATTGAGTTTGATCCACCAGGTACTCCAAATGTGATTACAGCTCCAATGCCAAATCACGAGAAGACTGTCAACGCCATTGATGAAGATATTGATGAAGATCTGCATGTCTATTCAGTTATGGAGTTGAGCACACCATTGTCTGTTATCAAAAAGAGGTTAGTACAAGCTGGGATCTTTCCAGGTTGTCATGAAGATTGTCTATATTGTACCTATAAGCCGGATAGTTGCTTCATTTTGAGAGATGGGATTCAACGTCTCATGGATAAATATACTATAGTGTTTGAAAGAAGACCAGCATCTGTAGAAAGTATGGTGGATCATCTGACTCAGGGTAAGAAGATTGAAGAGGTTGACATGGTTGACAAAGTACCACTAAGAATCACTTCAAAGGGTCCCATTAAAATCACTCATCAGGGCCCAATCAAGATTACTGCTGAAGGTCCTGTGAAAGTTGTTGCTGAAGCCAGAGTAGCTCCTCTGATCATTACCACTCCTGGTCCTATTCCTTATACATCTGACAAAGCTGTGCCTTGGCACTATGGGTCTGATGTTTACATCCATGGTGTCAAGCAGGAGCCTTTACCTGATATGCCTGTTGACATTGATAATATTGCTGGACCTAGCAAGATCACTCGTAGTGGAAGAGTCTTCTCTCCTCCAGTTGCTTCTAAGAGTGCAGTTACTCCTGCTGTTACTTCCACCACTGATGCTCGGGGCAAGGGTCCTGTTATTGAGCCTGTATCTACTGATGTGCCAGCTGCTGATGACCTCTCTAAGCAGATGGAAGAAGTATTGAAAATCATTCGCAAGAGTGATTATGATATTGTTGATCAGCTGGGGCATACTCCCTCAAAGATTTCTATGCTCTCTCTGTTATTATGTTCTGAGGCTCATGCCAAGTCATTGATCAAGTTTCTAAAGATGGCTCATGTACCCAGTGCAATTTCTGTGGACCAGTTTGAGAATTGTGTTGCTCACCTGACCTATGACAACGGGTTAGGATTTTCTGATGCCGACTTGACCCCTGCCAAGAGGGATCATAACAGGGCCTTGCATATTTCAATTGAATGCAGGGGCACTACCCTGTCTCATGTGCTGATAGACAATGGTTCCTCTCTGAATGTGTTGCCTAAGGAAGTCCTGAACAAGCTGAGTCCTGAAGATACGGTATTGAAGCCCAGTAATATTGTGGTAAAGGCTTTTGATGGTTCTAGAAGAGTAGTGCATGGGGAAATTGATCTTCCAATCAAGGTTGGCTCTCAGGAGTTTACTGCTACATTCTATGTGATGGATATTCGTCCTTCGTACTCATGTCTGCTTGGTCGTCCCTGGATCCATGGGGCAGGTGCTGTGACCTCCACATTACATCAAAAGTTGAGATATCCGGTGAATGGAAAAGTTGTTACTGTCTTTGGAGAGGAAGAATACTTTGTCAGCCATGTAAACACTTTCAAGTATCTGGAAGTAGAAGGTGAATACATTGAAACTCCGTGTCAGTCATTTGAAGTGGTTCCCTGGGCTGTTAAGGATTGTGTGACTCCTCCTGCTGTGAAGAAGGTTCCTGTGGTCATCAGAAACCCTCCAACAATGGCAATGGCCTCCCTCAATGATGCAAAAGCTGTGGTGGAAGAAGGTGGTTGTACTATTTGGGGTCAGCTTCCTGATATTCCATACAAGTCTGACAAGTTTGGTTTGGGTTTCACTGCAGAGTCCCAGAAGGCTGTTCGTCGTGCTCGTGCTGTTCGTATCACCAATCAAGGGGTTATCAATGCTGTGGGAGATCAAGATGAAGACTACAACTTGGAGGCATGGATTTTTCCTACTGTGGGTGCTGGACTCAATAATTGGAAAGCTAAAGATGTTATCCCTATCTCCTTTAGTCAGGAGTAAATACTATTACTGCGTTATGTTTTTAAATTTGTAATTTCTGGAACAATTAAAACTTTCAAGCCATGTGCCTTACCCGGGGCACAATGGTGTGCTTGTTACGGGTCATCATTTCATTTGCATACTTCATTCAATAAAATCAGTGGACGTTTCATTTTCGTAAATATTGTGTTCCTTGTCTTTCTTTTTCTTTTATTTTTGCTTTATCAGCTATGTGTTCTTACACACACCCACGTCACTAAAATGCAGATCCTCATCCACTATGGATCCAGTTGATAACAGTTCTACTATTGCCAATTACAATTTCGAGAATCCGATCTATCAAACTGAAGACGAAAACGAGGACGATTGTGAAATACCTGTAGAGCTTGCTAGGTTGTTACAACAAGAAGAGAAAGCTATACAGCCACATGAAGAGCCAGTCGAAGTTATGAATCTGGGAACTGAAGAAAACAGAAAAGAGGTCCAGATAGGGGCTGATTTAGAGGACAGTGTCAAGAGCAGGTTGGTTCAGATGCTACGTGACTATGTGGAGATCTTTGCTTGGTCTTATGAAGATATGCCAGGGTTGGATACGGACATTGTGGTTCACCGTTTGCCAGTGAAAGAAGATTGTCGTCCAAAGAAGCAGAAGGTTCGTCGTATGCGTCCTGAAATGTCAGAAAAGATCAAAGCAGAGGTAATAAAACAGTTCAATGCAGGGTTCTTGGCCGTAACTTCTTATCCTCAGTGGGTTGCAAATGTGGTACCAGTTCCTAAGAAAGATGGTAAGGTACGTATGTGTGTAGACTACAGAGATCTGAACAAGGCTAGCCCTAAAGACGACTTTCCACTTCCTCATATCGATATTCTGGTAGACAACACTGCTCAGCATAAGGTATTCTCTTTTATGGATGGTTTCTCTGGTTACAATCAAATCAAGATGGCACCTGAAGATATGGAGAAGACAACATTTGTGACACAGTGGGGCACCTTTTGCTATAAGGTAATGCCATTTGGTTTGAAGAATGCAGGGGCAACATATCAGCGTGCTATGGTGGCTTTGTTTCATGATATGATTCATCATGAGATAGAGGTATATGTGGATGATATGATAGCCAGGTCTCAGAATGAAGAACAACATCTTGATCATCTACGCAAGTTGTTTGAGAGGTTGAAGAAATACAAGTTGAGATTGAACCCAAACAAGTGTACTTTTGGAGTTAGATCTGGAAAACTCTTGGGTTTCATTGTCAGTGGAAAAGGTATTGAAGTGGATCCTGCAAAAGTGAAAGCTATACGAGAGATGCCAGCTCCCCGTACTGAGAAGGAGGTTAGAGGTTTCTTGGGACGATTGAACTACATTGCAAGATTTATTTCCCAATTAACTACCATCTGTGAGCCAATCTTCAAGTTGTTGAAGAAAGATCAGGTGATGGAATGGAATGATGAGTGCCAGACTGCCTTTGATGAAATCAAGAGATATTTGCTAGAACCTCCAATTTTAATGCCACCAGTTGATGGAAGACCCTTGATTATGTATTTAACAGTATTAGACAACTCAATGGGGTGTGTATTGGGGCAACATGACGAGTCTGGTCGAAAAGAGCAGGCAATATACTACCTTAGCAAAAAGTTTACCGACTGTGAAACAAGATACTCACTGCTCGAGAAAACTTGCTGCGCTTTGGCATGGGCTGCTCGCCGACTAAGACAGTATATGTTGACCCATACTACCTTGTTGATTTCGAAGATGGATCCAATCAAGTACATATTTGAGAAACCTGCTCTCTTCGGAAGAATTGCAAGATGGCAGATGATCTTGACGGAATATGATATACAGTATACTACTCAGAAGGCCATTAAGGGGAGTGTTGTTGCTGATCATTTGGCTCATCAAGCAGTAGATGATTACCAGTCAATGAATTTTGAGTTCCCTGATGAAGACATTATGTCTGTTACCAAAGAACCTGGACAATTAAGCCAAAGGTATATCAGGCTGGTGACTTGGTAATCAAGCGTATCATATTACCACAGGGTGATCCTAGGGGCAAGTGTACTCCAACATATGAGGGACCATTTGTAGTCAAGACAGTGTTCTCAGGAGGTGCCATGATACTGACTACAATGGATGGTGAAGACTTCCCACAACCTGTAAACGCAGACATAGTTAAAAAATACTACGCATAAAAAGAGACCCGCTAGGTTGACAGGCCTAGGCAAAAATAAGGGCATCCCGGCAAACCAAAAGGGTTTGGGCAAAAATTAGGGATATATATATAAAAAGATGTACACCCGGCAAGTCGAAAACCTGAAAAGGCGGCTTGGACAAAAAAGGGTATCCCGGTGGATTGAAAACCTGAAAGGGCAATCCAGGCAAAAGTTAGGGATTAAAGCGTATGACTATGTCTCGTTTGGATCACTCATGAAACTGCAACCAGTTGTACTACTTACTCAAGCTCAAACAGATGAAGCTCAATCCAATCGTTTCCGTCTCAACAGCAAGAAGATGAGATACTTGAGTGGCAATAGTAGAATTGAAACTCAATAGGATTATTTCCCACATAGCTGATTCTTTTTGTAAAACTTCATGACAAAATTCTCTTACTAGGGTTTATGTCTCCTTGTACAAACTTACACGTGTATGGGTCACTTTTGATATAAATAAATTCCATCTTTTGAATCCAGATTTACTTTTACCCTATTTACATAAGCGAAACGTCCATTGGTTGTGTTTGAATGTATGTATGCCTTTGAATATGATTGATGTTTACCAGAAATGCATGAAAATGCAGTAATAGTATTTACTAAGGACGAACGAGGGAAGGATTTCAACGAAGCTTCGCCGGTTCATCTTTACAAGACAGTTACAAACCATCAGTAGGACTAATCCATTTTCACAAAGTCTAATCTCCCCTGGAATTTATATCCATCTCTTTTATCCTCATACGGATATACGGGAAATTACTTTCCAATAAGGGCACGATGAACGAAGACGGGATGTTATACTTATCCTACTATCAAACGAAAACGAAGGTTATCTATACCCTACTATCCCCAACAACGGGAGGTTATCTATACCTTGTTATCCCCAACAACGGGAGGTTATCTATACCTTGTTATCCCCAGCAGACGGAGGGTTATATATTCTTCAACAACGAATCGGGATTTATTTTTCTTGGCCAGCAGTTGTTATACAAGGATATCCAGACACTTCCATCAGTGTCATAGCATACATACATCATTTACATTATACCATAACATATATGCCTATAGTACATTACCTAAGTGCATCATGTCATACATGCATACATAAAGCATAAACTAATGTTGTTATACAGAATGCTACCTTGTTTTCAGGTTAATTATCCAACAAACAATCTTATGATCTTTGGGACTACTTTATTGTAACCTCAGGGTTACTTTATCCTCCTGATGAGCTTCTTATTACTTTGGGACTGCTTTATTGTAACCTCAGGGTTATTTTATCCTCCTGATAGCCTCTCATGACTTCAAGACTGCTTTAGAGCTACTGATTGCTCTATCCTCCTGAAATCATCCTATTACTTCAAGACCGCTTTAGAGCTATTCATTGCTCTATCCTCATGAGGTCATATTACTACTTCAAGACTGCTTTAGAGCTATTCATTGCTCTATCCTCCTGAAGCCATTATTACTTCAAGACTGCTTTAGAGCTATTGATTGCTCTATCCTCCTGAAGACATATCACATTATTATTTCAAGACTGCTTTAGAGCTGTTGATTGCTCTATCCTACTGAAGCCATTCTATTACTTCAAGACTGCTTTAGAGCTATTGATTGCTCTATCCTCCTGAAGCCATTATTACTTCAAGACTGCTTTAGAGCTATTGATTGCTCTATCCTCCTGAGGTCAGATTTATCACTTCAAGACTGCTTTAGGGTTATCATTATTGATTGCTCTATCCTCATGAAGACATGCTGTTACATCAGTATTACTCCAGACTCCTGACAGTTCTCATTATACTACTGAAGAACTTTCCCCTAGTGGCATCTTTAAGCCCACTCAATCATGTTCAACCAACCATCAATATCACTCCATGCACTGGTGAGTGCAAATTTTTGGGCTTTTGTGTTCAATCCCCTTCAACCTTCCAGGTTACGACTGGCAAATATACCAATCTAACCCCTCAGGTTTCAGAAAATTGAACAGGGGCAGCTGTTGCACCCCAAAATTTGCCCTCACAATACAAGACTTTGTGTTCCAAGAAGGTTCACAAGGTTCACAAAATTCACAATTGGTCAGAAGAGTTGACAATTCCCTCAGACAATGCACCTCCTAAGCAGTGCATCCAAAACTAGGGTTTTGACTTTAATCAGGCTAAATGGACTTCCAAGACTTCAAGTGAGCTTCATAACATCTTATATGTGTATAAGAACCCCCATGTCAAGTTTCAAGACTTTTCTCAAAAGTTTGCTCAGTCAGATGATCAGATAAGTCAAAAGCAGTCAATGCAGTTAAAAGGTCAAACTGAGGTCAACTGTGGTCAAACCAAAGTCAAACTTCATGATTTTTTTTTTTTTTTTGCCAACATCAAAGAGAGGTTGGGTGAGAAATATTATCATAATAACTGTAATACCCCAAATTTTGCCCTAAGATTTGTCGTCGCATTTCATTGCATTTAATCAATTACTAACAAATTTGTGTAGTCGTTTGACTTTTTGCAGGTAAATATCATATGGCATGCATTTTTTTTTTAAAAAGTAAAAATGGCACAATTGGCAGGAGGACATGTGTAAGGAGTTATGAGTGTGAAAGGTTGAGAGTTCGAATCTCACCTTTGTCACTTTTTTTTTGTTTTTTATTATTTTTACTCTAAATTTTTCTATCTTTCATTAAAAAAATAACAAAAATAGTTTTTTATTATTATTTAATTATTATTTTCGTATTTTAATTAAATCATTTTTTAAAATATTATTTTTTTCACTTTTTTCTAGATTATTCATAAAAATATCCAAAAAATCATAAAATAAAAAATATTGAAAATTTTTTTTCTTTTTATAATATTTTTTATTTTAGGAATCAATAAGATTATTAGTTTTTATTTTAAGTTTATTTTAATTATTTTAAATTATTTAAATTTTATTTTTCTTAACTAATTATTTAGTTTGGGCTTTAAAATGGGCTTTAGGGACATTATTGACAATTTGGTGTTAACCCTAATTTGTTCCCTATATATACATGTGTTGCCTTGTTGGAAAAAGGGGAGAGAAGAAAAAAAACCTAAGAGGAGTGAGTGCCGTTTGCCGTTATTTAGTTTTCTTCTTCATCCATTACTATTGTTTCTTTTTCTTCATCGTTTACCGTTATTTCTTTTCCTTCATCTATTACTGTTGTTTCTTTTTCTTCATCTTTTACCGTTATTTCTTTTTCTTCATCTATTACCGTTATTTCTTTTTCTTTATCTATTACTGTTACGTTTATATATATATAATTTTTAAATTGTTAGAGTTTATATATATAAGATTTTTGATCGAATTATGTCGATACGATGTTTGCACATTTGTGTGCATGACGCGTGACATTTGTGTTAGTTCGATCTGGTTGCGATGATCGCATTTTTGTGTGAGCAATAATACTATTTTTTGCTTAATTGCTTTTTCTTTGCGATAAATTTTGTTTCGTCCGATTTAGATCTGGTTGCGATGAGCGCATTTCTGCGTTAGCAACATTGTTGGGTTATTTGACACATTTAAAATTCATTATTGCTTTATTATTATTATTATTATTATTATTATTATTATTATTATTATTATTATTATTATTATTATTATTATTATCATTATTTATTATTATTATCATTATTATCATTATCATTACCATTATTATTATTATTGTTATCATTAATTTATTAAAATTTGTTATAATATAAAAATCTGTTTTTTAAAATAAATAACATTAACATCTTTTCCAAATTAATATGAAAACCTATTATTTTTAAGAAAAACTTTTTTTTAGATAAATTTAAAATAATAACTAAAATCTTTTTTTTAAAATAATAACTAGAACCGTTATTTATTTTATTTTATTATTGTTCAATTCAAATTTCATTATCATATTGTATCTGCTCCTCTCATGTAACCTCGCGAACTTAACAATCGCTCTTTAAATTCTGCCTTTAAATTTCTGCTTGCATGGTTTAAATTATGACATTATCTCTCTGTTTGCATGATTCAATTATCTCACGCGTTTACTATTATTTCTGTCATATTGCACACATCCGAAGGTTAGGTCTAACTGTTTGGCCGCCGCGCCAATAGTCCGTAAAACTTCACACATTCAATTTCAAATCCTCAAAACTACAAACTACAAACCCTAATTTTCACAAATGCCTCGCCGCAGGCAAAATTACAATTTTACCCTTAGCATTAGGTCAAAGAGCCGCCGCGCTCATTTTAGGGTTTCCCGCCGTGGAATCCCTAATTTAACCCTAATTACAACTTAACATTTCAACGTAGAGATTTGGAGTTTCTACACTCCACGTAAGCGTGTCCTTAAGATGCGTTTATTCCCCTTGAGACCTTGACCACAGTCAAGAAGTTTCTAACCTCCCTATTGAGGGGAACTACGATTACTCTGATTCCACTCCCGTAAGGATACGTAGGCACAAGATGCGATGTCTTGCCGAGTAAACTTAGAATTAACCCCCTTTATTATTTATTATTGCTTATTTATATTTTATTTATCTTTGCTATTTAATTATTTTGCTTATTATTTTGTAATTGTTTCTTGGATGTAAAGTTGTTTAATTATTTAATTATTATTATGGTTAGTAATTAGGGAGTGTAATAACATGTATGTAATATTAAAATAAATTTAGATCACTTTTAAATAAAGATAATTAAAATAAACACGTCACACACGTAAGTCGATTTTAATCGCCGTCTCACTTCCTAAGGATATCCCTCAAGTTGCCTACGAATAATGGTTAAGTGGGGTGTATAAAGCAAGTCCCTCAAATAGAAAAATCATCAAAGTCCCTTATGGTTGCCTTTACGAATCGAGTCCCTTTCGAAAAATGATGATAGTCCCTCCAGTTTGCTTATTACACCCCACAATGGCCTTCAAAAATCCAATTGTCCCTCACATGTCCCTTAACATCCAAAGTAAGGACTACCTACTCCATTATAGTAGGGATAGTCTTACTAAGGAAAGGATAAAGAATAAGAAAGACCTTAAAACATTAGGGTAGGCTACTCCTAGGTACTTGCTCACTTCAAAACTTTTTCACACTTAAACAAATTTCCAACAAAATTTTCAAGCAAGTTTTTTTTCACATCCATACACGGATTATTATTAAACTATTCTGAAATTTTTTTGCTATTCACACACTACACTTTCAAAACAATTCAAAAGTGAGCTTAAGTACCTAAGAGCCCATGGATAACCATGGATGAAAAGGGTGCTAACACCTTCCCTTTTCATAACCTACCCCCCGGACCCAAAATATTCTCTAAGGTCTTTCCTGTTCTTTTATAACCTTTCCTTATGGATAAAATAAAAGTCGGTGGCGACTCTTGCTATCCGCAACATTGTTTAAAGTCAGTTCTCCCACCGTGTTACAGGAGTGCCTGACCAAGGCCTTGAAATTTGATTTCAGACCCATTCGCCACAGTCACAGAAGACAAGGAATCAGAATAAGGTCATGTTAGATAAAAGAAATTATTACCAGTCATATGATCAGAGGCACTAGAGTCAAGGACTCAAGGACTAGGGGAGGTGGATGAAAGGACAAAGGCTACAAGATTACCATACTGAGCAACAGTGGCAGAAGATGATGGTTGATGGGTTACTTTGAACTGAAGATACTCATTGTAATCATCTGTTAAAATAGTAACTTCTTTGGTGATAGTTGATTGAGCAACGTCAGCAACTCTAATTTGTTGTTCTCTTGTCTTTGTACGATATTTAATGGTCCCGGTTAGTTTCTCGCACGAGATGAGCGAAACTTTGGTAAAATTGATGGAATTGACGGTGTAGTGATTTTCCATGAGAGTTGGTGGCTGAAAAACGTGCAAACAAGTGACGGTCGTGATGAATGGAGAAACATGGTCTATTTGAACAATAAATTATATTTTTGTATATCAGAAATAAAAATCGAATGCAGATATGGAATCAAGATGGAAAACTGAGCTAGACGATGAAAAACGACGGTAGGGACGATAGTCGAACGCGCTATCACGAGTGGTAGGGACGAAGGAAAATGCGGCCCACGCGTAAAGACGTTGTCGGCGCGTGTGACTGTGGTTGACG
>OZ012735.1:794931079-794953668 GCA_963859935.3 Lathyrus sativus | reverse complement strand
TCTTCTCGTCCATCAGGCTGAGTTGGTTTAGTCGGTTCTTAATCCATTCTGCCTCGTCGAGTTTCACATCAACCAAAACTCGCAAAGAAGGGATCTCCACTTCTAACGGTAGGACAGCCCATACCGTACACCAAGGAGAAAGGAGTTGCCCCGGTTGATGTACGTACCGTTGTACGATAACCGTGCAGTGCAAATGGCAACATCTCATGCCAATCTTTGTAGGTCACAACCATCTTCTGAACAATCTTCTTGATGTTCTTATTGGCCGCTTCAACGGCGCCATTCATCTTCGGCCGGTAAGGAGATGAGTTGTGGTGTTCAATCTTGAAACTCTGGCACAGCTCCTTCATCATCTTGTTATTCAGATTCGAACCATTATCAGTAATGATCCGCTCGGGAATTCCGTATCGACAGATGATGTCCCTCTTTATGAATTTAGCCACCACTTGCTTGGTCACATTAGCGTATGAGGCTGCCTCCACCCACTTGGTGAAGTAGTCGATAGCTACTAGAATGAAGCGATGACCGTTAGACGTAGTGGGCTCGATCTTGCCTATCATGTCGATGCCCCACATGGAGAACGACCAAGGGGAGGACATGACATTTAACGGGCACGGCGGCACATGAACTTTATCAGCATAAATCTGGCATTTATGACATCTCTTCGCGAATTTAAAGCAATCCGATTCCATCGTCAGCCAGTAGTATCCTGCTCTCAGGATCTTTCTTGTCATAGCATGCCCGTCGGCGTGCATACCAAATGTGCCTTCATGGACTTCTTCCATGAGCATACTCGCTCCTTTCTCATCTACACATCTGAGTAGCACGAGATCGTGGTTTCTTTTATACAAAACTCCATTAGGATTGAGATAAAAATTTCCGGACAGCCTCCTCAGAGTCTTCTTATCCTGGGTTGACGCTCCCGCAGGATACTCCTTAGTCATAAGGAAGGTCTGGATGTCATGGAACCATGGCTTGCCGTCGGTGGCTTCTTTGATCGCGAAGACGAATGCAGGTCTATCAAGACTAGAAATGACAATTCTTGGAGTTTCATTCCAAAAATTGACTTTATACATCGAAGCCAACGTGGCTAAGGCATCAGCCATCTGGTTTTCAGCTCTGGACACATGATGGAGCTCCACTCGATCAAAGAACGGAAGCAGCCTTCTGGCATAGTTCATGTACGGCACCAAATTTGATTGACGAGTCTCCCACTCCCCTTTAATCTGGTTGATCACAAGCGCCGAGTCACCATATACGTCTAAGTTCTTGATTCTCAAATCAATTGCTTCTTCTAGACCCATGATGCATGCTTCGTACTCCGCTTCGTTATTGGTGACCGGAAACGTTAGTCTCGCAGTAAACGGGATGTGGGATCCGTGGGGAGTCGTGATGATCGCCCCTATGCCACTTCCGTAAGCATTAACCGCCCCGTCAAATATCAATTTCCACTGGGATTTCCTATCTGGACCCTCGTCGGGCAACGGTTCATCGCAATCTTTTGCTTTGAGAAACATGATATCCTCATCAAGGAATTCAAATTTCATCGGCTGATAATCCTCGATCGGCTGCTCGGCAAGGTATTCAGACAATACGCTGCCCTTGATGGCCTTCTGGGAAACGTACTGAATGTCATATTCCGTCAACACCATTTGCCATCTGGCAATCCTTCCCGAAAGCGCTTGCTTCTCGAAGACGTACTTGATCGGATCCATCTTCGAAATTAGCATGGTGGTGTGATTGAGCATGTACTGTCGTAAACATTTGGCAGCCCAGGCTAGTGCACAACACGTTTTCTCCAGCATCGAGTAACGAGATTCACAGTCTGTGAACTTTTTACTCAAATAATAAATGTCATGCTCCTTTCTTCCCGTCTCGTCGTGCTGACCGAGAACACACCCCATACTATTCTCAAGAACTGTCAAGTACATGATTAAGGGCCATCCAGCCACTAGGGGTATCAAGATCGGAGGTTCCTGTAGATACTGTTTTATCTTATCAAATGCCTTCTGGCAATCCTCGTTCCAAATAATCGCCTGATCTTTCTTTAAGAGTTTAAACATCGGTTCACACGTGGCGGTGAGCTGAGAGATAAACCTTGCAATGTAGTTTATTCTACCCAAGAAACCACGAACTTCTTTTTCTGTTTTTGGCACTGGCATTTCTTGTATCGCTTTAATCTTCGCAGGATCAACCTCGATGCCTCTTTCACTCACGATAAACCCCAGTAACTTTCCGGACCGTACTCCGAAAGTACACTTGTTAGGATTCAGCCTCAACCTGAACTTCCTAAGCCTCTCAAAAGGCTTCAGCAAATTGACCAGATGTCCCTCCTCCGTTTGGGACTTCGCAATCATGTCATCAACATAGACTTCAATCTCATGATGAATCATGTCATGAAACAAAGTAACCATTGCTCGTTGGTAAGTGGCCCCTGTGTTCTTCAGACCGAAAGGCATTACCTTATAGCAAAATGTTCCCCAGGGAGTGATAAACGTAGTTTTCTCCATGTCTTCCGGCGCCATCTTGATCTGATTGTAACCGGAGAAGCCATCCATGAACAAAAATACGGAGAACTGAGCTGTATTATCGACCAACACATCAATATGAGGGAGCGGGAAATCATCTTTAGGGCTCGCCCTATTCAAATCCCGATAATCGACGCACATTCGCACCTTACCGTCCTTCTTCGGTACAGGCACTATGTTGGCGACCCACGGAGGGTAAGTAGTGACCGCTAAGAAGCCAACATCAAGCTGCTTTTGCACTTCTTCTTTGATCTTGACGGCCATATCTGGTCGCGTCCTCCTAAGCTTCTGCTTAACGGGAGGACAATCTTCTCGCAACGGCAAGTGGTGGACCACGATGTCAGTATCAAGTCCGGGCATATCCTCGTATGACCAAGCAAAGATGTCACTATACTCTCTTAGCATCTCGACCAACCTCTGCTTGACATCACTCTGCAATGCAGCCCCTATCCTAACATTCCTGATTAGTTCTTCAGAACCCAAATTCACAATCTCAATCTCCTCTTCATGAGGCAGAATAACTTTCTCTTCTTGTTTCAACAAGCGGGCCAACTCTTCAGGAAGGTATTCGTCTTCATCAATCTCTTCTTCGGCTTGATAGATCGGGCAATCGAAGTCGAAGTGATTCGTAGAAGGTCCAGAGTCGATGTCATCTGCTATGTGGATCCTGCAATAACAAGGGTTAAGCTTAAAACAAGGATATGCAGGTTAGCACAAACCCCATTTCCATTTTATTGTTTTTCAAAACACATATAAAACAGGAATAACAGAGATCACAATATTTGAATACGAAGAAAAACGCCTTTTGATTTATTGATAAAATGCATGTACATAATCAAACAAGGCCCTGACAATAAAACCACTATGCCCCGGGTAGGACATAGGGTTGTACAACGATTGGAAAAAGTAAATCATTACTCTTCGCTTGTCATCTGGATGATATCCTTGACGGACTAGTTGTTGAGGCTCTCGCCTGGCTTGCTTGGCTGGATCCAAGAGTCTAGGTCACAGTCGCTATCTCCGATGTCTTCAGACATCACGTTGACGCTTTCAAACATCAACCCGCCGCTGGTAAACTGGATCGGCCCTTTACCTCGCGACGCACTGCTAGAAGAGGAGGCTTCAGCTCCAGGAGAGTATCCCAACCCAAACTTATCTTGCTTGTTAGGTATCTCCAAAATTCGCCCCCAGCCTGGGGTAGATCCGGCTTGAACAACGGCCCGGGCTTCCTTGAAGGAAGAAAGAGTCATCTCTGGTTTTTCGGTCATTACTGGAGCTACTTCCTTGACCTTAACAGCTTCGAATGCCTGACATAGGGTTTCGTGGATTTCTCCATCCATCTCGACATACTTGAAGGACGACAAATGGCTCACCATTATGTCTTCCTCGCCACAAACAGTTACGATGCTTCCTCCGATAGCATACTTGAGCTTCTGGTGCAACGTGAAGGTCACGGCGCCAGCAGAATGGATCCATGGCCGGCCTCAGAGATAGCTGTAGGCAGGCATGATGTCCATGATATAGAATACTGCGTCGAAAGTTTCCGGCCCAACTTGGATTGGCAGAGTCACTTCTCCGAAAACACGACACTTGGTTCCATCGAAAGCCTTCACAACCAGATCACTGGGTGTGCAAATCACTCCACGAGTATCTAACTTCATCAACGCTTTCTTCGGAAGAACGTTGAGTGATGATCCTGTGTCCACCAACACGTGAGACATAATTGTTCCCCTACACTCTATCGAGATGTGCAGGGCGCTATTGTGGTTCCTCCCCTTCGGCGTCAGCTCCAGGTCAGTGAAACCTAACCCATTTCCAGCATTTACGTGGGCTACGACCTCTTCCAGCTAGTTTACCGATATTTCCTGCGGTACATACGCGGCATTCAACACCTTCAGCAGTGCATTGCGGTGTGCTTCAGAACACAGCAACAGGTTCAGGATGGAAATCTTCGAGGGTGTTTGATGGAGATGATCCACGATCTTGTAGTCACTCTTTTTAACAAACCTCATAAATTCCTCGGCGTCTTTAACAAGTAAGTCTTTTTCTACCCCGTAAGGGATCTCTTCAACGACCTTACTTTTCCCTTTGTTAGTTGCATCAGCTCTGTCCGCTTTGTCCGCCACGACCTCGGGTGGTGCAAACACTCTCCCGCTGCGAGTGATTCCGCTAATGCCCACCAGGTTCTCCACAGATGACCCAAACGGTTCTAGCTCCAACTTCTGTCCGTTGCAGTAGACCTCTGCCCCGTAATGCCATGGGACAGCATTGGTGCTTTCGAACGGTATTGGTCCAGCTTTGGTGATGGTAATCGTGGGCGGTCTGGATGCAGAAATAGTTATCGTCTGGCGAGGGATGGTGATGGTGGCAACCTCATCGTCTTGCTTCAGCATTACCTCTCCTGATCCGCTTTCGGCCCTTCGGCTAAACTGTAAGATTCCTTCGGTCATCAGACTTTGAATCCCCTCTACCAACTGTTCACATCCATCAGGACTTGTCGTACAGCCCATACACAGTTCTCCACAGCCCGGGAAGAAACCTCTTTTCATCAACTTAGCTTTAACGAAGCTAAGCGGCGTCTTCAGATCTCTAACGTCAGTCAACAAATCCAAGCTCTCGTCTTCAATAATGGCGTTGACTCCACCTCCCCTATGATTCGGCATAGGGTTCTTCGTGACGTTTGGCACATTATCGAAGAAGTTGATGATCTTGGCGTCCACCATGTCCTGCACCTTATGCTTGAAGGCTTTGCAATTCTCTATTGTGTGGCCTGGTGCCCCTGAGTGAAACTCACAAGTTGCATTCGCATCATAACCTGGCGGAGGTGCCCCTGTCAAGGGAGCCAAGGTTCTCTTCTGGATCAACTGTAGCTGAAGAAAGGTCTGTAACAGCTGCGCGTATAACATGGGCTGTGTCTCGAGGTGACGGCTCGACAGGGGTGCCCTGTTCTGATACTTTCTGTACCCTTGTTGATTCGGCTGGTGCTGCTGTGGGACTGCCGGGATAGTTATGCTGGCCACCTGCTGGTGAGTGCCTTAACCCTTCCTTCGAGCGTTGGACACGGCGCTCGCTTCTCCTTCCCGTCTTTTGCCACCATAAGGTTTCTTTCCGCCTCCTCCAGCTGAGGATGAATCACCTTGAATTTTCCCCAGTTTGATCCCATTTTCAATGTGCTCACCTGTGATAATGAGATCTGAGAAGGTTCCGGACATACCGCTGACCAATTTCTCATAATAAACCCCTAGGAGGGTGGCTACTAACATTTGCATAAGCTCGCGTTCAACCATCGGCGGCTGAACCCTGGCTGCCAATTCATGCCACCGCTGGGCGTATTCCTTGAACCCTTCATTGTTCCTTTGCGACCGATTCTGCAGTTGGACTCGATTCGGAGCCAAGTCGCTATTGTATTGGTAGTGGTGCACGAATGCTTCAGCAAGGTCCTTCCACGTGCGCACACTGGTAGGTTCCAGACTCATGTACCATTCGAGGGAGGGTCCGGACAGACTGTCCTGAAAGAAGTGCATCAGCAACTTCTCGTCATCAGAATGAGCTGACATTTTCCTGTAATACGATCTCAGATGGACGCGAGGGCAAGTGGTGCCCTTGTACTTTTCAAAGTCAGGTACCTTGAACTTGGGAGGCACCTTGAAATCAGCAATCAGTCCCAACTTGGACATATCAACGCCCAGGGTGTTCTGATTCTCAATATTCCTCATCTTATCCTCGAGTGCCTTAAACCTTAGCCGTGCTTCAGCAGTCAGCTCCCCTTCAGCACCTCTCTGCGAGAACACATCGTCTTGGCGGTCTTCTAACCACGGCTGAGGCCCGAACAAATTTCCAACACCCGCGTTGCCGTTGCCCAGCCCAACATTGACATTAGCTTCGAAATTCCCATTACCGACGCCCGTAGTATTACCATTGAGTCCCATGTTAGCTATCACATTGCCGTTGGCGCTGCCATTCCCCCCGGTCACGGGGATACCATTCTGAGGAGTCTCAACAGGAGGAGGGGTTGACACAGCCCCACCATGGAGTACACCATTGCTATCAAACCTGGAGATCAGAGGCTGGACCAAGGTTCTGAGCTGATCCTGGCCGTTGGCGACCGCTTGCATGAGCTCCATGAAGCGATCCATTCTTTCGCGGAGTTCTTGAACATCAGTTTGCACTTGCTCCATGATTCTGACTTGAGTTGCTCTGGTCGGATAGCGGTGGATAGGTCTCTTATCAATCCTGGAACAACCTGAAACAACTTGAAAACACGAAAGGGTTAGGAAAAACGACAAAGTGCTCGTTATGCAAATGCTTCATGCAAATGCAAACGTGTGTCTGTGCGTTAGGGAGGTATCCCTCGATCCTAGTGCTTGAGTTCCAGTGCCGATAATAAGAAGTCCGAGTCCAGTCATGGAAATAACATCTCATATATATGAAGAAAGCCCGTCAAGGCAGTACACAACGTCAGTGAGTACAAGATGAATCAATAGCATGACCTCAGCCAACAAGTCTGGTGATGGTCAGCATACAACAATGATCGAACAAAAGGAATACAAATAGTCAAGCACGGCCACGGGCGCGAAACTCTTCTAACAACCCCTTCGTTTCTGAATGATCAGGCCGAGTGAGCAACCCTTCGACGAGTAACTCCCTCTGCATAATAGTGTACTGAAGACCTTCAACCGAATCTTCCCATGCTCCTTCGCCGAAACAATCTTCTAGCTTCCGCTTCTTGGACTCAAACGTCAGTTTGCGCTCCTTCAGGTTAGCAAGAGCCATGTTGAGCTGGCCTTCAGCGGCATATCTGCGAGCGGTTTCTTCATCAAACCTCTTCTCACTAGCCTTCACCCGGGCTTTCAGCTTGGAGATCTGTTGCATCAGCTTATCCTCCCGTTCTTTCCTGTTGGCTAGAGAGGCCTTCCAGTGCTGGTTAAACTTGGATATCCTCCGATAAGCTTCGTCAAAGTGATGCTTCTTCGTGGCCAGTACATCATTGGCAACTTTGAAGTCTCGACCCAAGCGTTCACGCTCAGCTATCTGCTTAGTCAAGTCTGTCCCCAACTGGTTCACCAGCTCGGTCTGCCTCTTGAAGGAATGCACGGTCTCGTTCCTCTCGCTTCTGAGTTGAGCCAATTCTTTCTCCAATTCTTCATTCTCCTTCTTCAGCTCATCTCTCTCAGCTAACACCTGATTATGCTGCTGAATAGGCACGGTGGTAGGCTCTTCGATCACTGGAGGGCTTTCTGGCTTGGCAGGAAGAAACGGCATCCCTATAGCATCTGCTCTGGCTCTGATCCACGTCACGTACGGAGCGTAGGCTCGATTATTACTTTTCCCCAGCAATGGTTTTCCCCTCTTACTAATACCATTCCAAGCGGGTTGAAGCTTAGATAACATATCCCCCTCTAGAAGACCAGTGAGGTACAGAGATTCCTGCACCTCTTCATCCTTCGGCGGAGCTCTCAAAGCATAAGCAAACTGTCGGACCAGCAAAGACGGATTATAATTGATACAGCCCTTCCTGCCTATCAAAGGCACATTCGGAAACCCACTGCAGCTGAAGATGATCTCAGTACCCAATCTATCTCTATCAAACCAGGAAATATCCTCCGCTGATAGACTCATCAAACGCTCGGACCACTCAGCTGTGGCTGCAGCCGAAGCAAAGGGACCCTTCTTGGGTAAGTGACTATCAAGCCATCTATAGAGCAAGGGCACACAGCACGAGATGTTCTTACCCCTTCTGTTCTCGTTTTTGTAGTGGACAGAATGGTAGACATATCCTATCAAGGTAGGGACTGGATTCCCTGATGCAAAGATGTGAAAGGCGTCGAAGTCTACAAAGTCAGGCATATTGGGGAACAGAATGATGCCGTATATGCACAGAGCGAGAATGGCATTGAACACGAACCAACATCCGTCTTTGGCGCACTGCTGAGCCTTTCCCACTAAGAACTGCGAGGAGAAACCGGGAACCTTGTTCCAACTAGACAAAACCAACTCGGAGGCATCTAGATGAAGTGAGGGAGCTAGACTAGCCAGGTCAGGCTTGGCATCCATATGAACAAAGGGCAGCTGACTTTTGATAGGCACACCTAACAAATCAACATACTCTTCTAGCGTAGGTGCGAGAACAAAATCCGGGAAAGTGAAGCATCTCAACGGAGGGTCGTAGAACTGCAGCAGAGCGTGCAACCCATTCAACTCAAGCGCAGAAGGTTTACGAACCAAACTGAGCAATTTGCCGTAAGACTTTCTGAACTCATCTCTCACAGAATCATCTGCTAAAGCAATCAAACCAGTCAGCTGAACAACATCAGGAGTGGGGAGCTTGTAAGCCACGGTCTTCCTCAGAGAACCCAAAACAAGACAATAGGAGGCAAGAAATCCTGGATCGGGGAAAACGGTACCTGCAACACAGACACACGTTAATGAAATGTAAATGAGTATGCAAAGCAATGTAAAATGCAATCATGCAGCAGGAGATCAAGGCAACTGTGCTGTGGAGACTCTGTATCAACAAAACCACGATGCTGCTCTGTCAAGAACAACCACTATATCTGATAATAAGAAAACCCCGGTATCGAACCACAAATCTGCTCTGTCAAGAACACACATCTGATAATAAGAACCTCTGATCCAGGACCAAAAATCTGCTCTGTCAAGAACAAACATCTGATAATAAGGACCTCTGATACAGGACCAAAACTCTGCTCTGTCAAGAACAAACATCTGATAATAAGGACCTCTGATACAGGACCAAAACTCTGCTCTGTCAAGAACAAACATCTGATAATAAGGACCTCTGATACAGGACCAAAACTCTGCTCTGTCAAGAACAAATATCTGATAATGAGATCCTCTGATCCCATAGATCTATTCTGTCAAGAACAAATACACATCTGCTAATGAGATCCTATGATCCTAACAAAACTGATTCACTATCAAGAAAACCAGGTAGTCTGAAGGTTAAATTTTCCTGCAACAAACCCAACCCTGCTCACAGGTATGGACCTAAACTGACTCAAGTTCGGCATCCTATGCGGTCATCAGCGTCACAGACATTCAAGAGGGGTGATACGATACCCAGAAGGTGTGGCATCACCAGCTCATGAAGCGGCCTCACTCAGCTGAATCCCAAATGATCGGTCCCCAGAGTCGACAATCCTCCAAACCAACAATCCCCTCAACCCAAAGGGTTGAAAAAGAAGTCAACCGGGAGAACCTCGTCTGAGCGTGGATTTCATGAGACACTAGTGCCTGCAAAGCAAGCACACGCCCACTAATTTCCACAACTAATGCTATGTTCACTCAAGCCTGGGTCTGGCTTCTCACTCATCAGAATGCCCCTCCCACAACATCATAGATAATCATATCATACTGAAAATAAAGTGCGGGAGATAAAATGCGATAAATAAACACAACCAAACAAGTAATTATACAAGCGCTAGGATTGACTCTCGCAGGGGACGTCGGATCCCCAAACTGACTCGCATACGGGATGTTGGATCCCAGGAAACTATCAAGTCCCCAGCAGAGTCGCCAGCTGTCGCTTCCGCGAAAATAAGGTGCCGGCAAAATAGAAGATTCGCCACCTTTCGTTATTTATCCCTCATAACGGGAAAGGAAACAATCGGAAAAACCTGACGAAAAGGTATAAGACAAGGTCGTCGCAACCGTTGTCTGGGTTCAGGAGTCGGTTACGCAAGGGGAAGGTATTAGCACCCCTCACGTCCATCGTACTCGATGGGATCCACGCTTGTTGTGTTTACTGGACGAGTTGGTTTATCTATCTACCTATCAAGGCTGGCTTAAACAGAAAAGAAAAATGACTCGGCAAAGCGTCGCACTTTATGCCTACGTATTCCCATCAGAGAATGAGAAAACAGAGTCAACGTAGTTCGACTAACTACGGGTTATGGGGAAGGTGGCTCGCCAATACATCAGTACTGTGCCTACGTACTCTCAACAGGCTTGAGAGATCAGAGCTTACGTAGTTCGGGTAACTACGACTTACGGGAATTCAGATTCATCTGTTTTATCGAGTAGGGTTAAACAGCAGTTCCGGCAGTTAGGGACAAGGCCTGTTTGCGGTGGCGCTGAAGTTTAACGACACTCTTTTCTTCAGAAAAGCTTCCTTTGAATTATGGGCCCATGAGGCAAAAAGGTTTGAAGTTTGTTTTGAGTCTTTTACGAAAGAACTGTCTTTTATTGTGTTTGCAATTTCAATCGCACTAGAGACTATGACCTGAGAGTGAATGCGTCGCATGTCACCCAAAGGGTACCATACTAAACATCCAGACTGTTGAAAAGAAGCTCTCCAACAATCCTTTCTCAGATAGCTTAAGGCTCGTAACGTACGAAAGAAATCATTCATGATTACTGTATCTTAAGCTGTTTTGAGATGAGAAGAGAAAGGCTCAACTAAAGGGAGACTATCAAGTCCTACTGTTGTCATGCCAAGGATTCATCCTATGGTTGAAGTTTGAAACAGGGAACTCCTAGAAGTTATCATGCATAGGTTTCAACCTAAAGTTCTATCATCACTTCCTTATCAAAGGAAATAAGAGTCCTAGGGGATCATGTCAATGATAAACAGAAACAGATAAAGCATCAGCTTAAACAGTAAACAGTAAACAGATATACAATAAACGATTGTAAAATGCATGCGATGCAAGTGAGGGAGGAAATGTGTGTGGGGCAGCAGCCTCCACAGGCTCGTCTCGACCTCAAGCCAAATATGAATAACTGTAATCATACAGAAGAAATAACATGCTGTCAAGCAAGACAATAAAGAGCAACTGCAATCATACAGAAGAAATGAAATGCTATCAAGAAAAATAAATCACATAGGCAAGGGAGCAGGGCTCTACTGAATACCCGCAAGCAAAGCCATACAGTAAAAATACAAGCAGAGGGAGCAACTCAACCTCTAGTGCAATCATGCTCCTAGCTTAAAGTCAGTCTAGATATGAACTTATTCTAATGCATCAAGCAAGTTAAACAAGGCACATCAACACAGAAAAGAAAACAGACAAGAAAGCAGATCAACCCCTCTCTCTTTCCATTTCAAGCTTCAGCTCTTCTAACAGCAATCCAGTCTTCAGACTTCAACCACCCTTCAAGGCTATCATCTCTCATGACAAGTATCAACTTGTTTCTCCAAGGTTCCAACACCTCAACACAAGTATCAACCTGTTCTCTCTTCTTCAAGCTTCAGCTTTACAGTCAATTCCACCTTCAGGCTTCACTCCTAACTACAAGTATCAACTTGATTCCTTCAGGCTCTCCATGCATCAGTGTAAGTATCAACGTATCCTTTATTCCTCAAACCTCAGCTCTACACCCAATCTCAATTGAATCCTCTTCATAAGTATCAACTTAGTCTTCAAGCTTCAGCCCTCTCCTCCTTACCAGTATCAACTTGGTCTTCTTCTCCTACAAGCTTCAGCTTCTCAGAGTATTCTTCAATCACATGGAAGTGTCAACTTCATCCTTCAATTCTTTAAGCCACAACTCTTCCCTCAATCTCCATGGGATCTTCTTCACAAGTATCAACTTGTTTTTCTTGCTCTTCAAGCTTTAGCTACAATGGCAATGCTCAAGGAATCATCCTCTTCCACACTCTTCAGTGAAGTCCTCATCTTCAAACTCAAGTCCAACATCTTTCAAGATACCCAAACCAGAAGACCATTGATTTAACAGAATGAGGGGAAACGGTAAACAACTTATTGACAACCAAAGGAAGCCTGTAAGGGTTCATCATTATGAGAGACTGGTTCCCTCAAAGTTCTACTTCCCAGATAAAGCCACTCATCCCTCCAAAGGAGGGATGTGAATATCTTAGAAGGACTTTTAGTCATTGGGAGGAATGGAAGCACAAGATGCTTTCCATATTTGTGAAAGAAGTCATTCTAGTTCTAAGGCTCTCCCTATGTCTCCTACCTCCTAAATCTTCATCAGACACCTTCAGGCACAAACAAATCCAAGATCCAAGCAACTTCAAGCATCCTCACCTTGTCTTCAACTTGTCTTCAATCTCAACCAAAGGCAAACAAAGCAAAACCCTAATCTAAGGGAACTAAAGAAGTTAATCTATTTGAGTTAGTAAGTTAGGATCACCTAAAACCTAGTACTAAAGTTAGTCATAACTAAAATACTAAAATCAATTGTAAAATCCTACAAAAATAACTATGGGAACCTATTCCAATCATGACTCTACCATATTAATTCCAGAGATCAAATCATCCAATAAGACCTAGAAATAAATTCTACACTCCAAGGTACTAAACCTAAACCCTAAAAGGAAGCACCTAAATCTCAATCTAGAAAGCACACCTATTTTCATCACAAAAATGTGAGAAAAATGCTATGGGAGCATACATATCTAAACTAATCACACACAAAAAATTAGGATCAAAATCATCACCACATGATTACACAAAATTCCACAAAATTAGGTATCAAACATAACCATTTTAATATCAATTAAAATATAAAATTCCCATAAAATCAGAAAATGCATGAAATGAAAATATTTTTTATCTAAAAACTACTAGACTCAATCATGAGTAAAATGCAAAAAATAATGGGGTTAATTGGATCATTTTTCAATTTATTATGATTTTTTCGAGAACCATGAACAAAATGAAAAAATAATGAAAATAATAAGAAAATGATAAAACCATGGTGCAGATAGAGACTAAAATCAGTTCAAATAATGGATTGGGCCTTCAGGGGGTGTGAATATCAGCCAATTCACTAAGCCCAGCATCAGCACTCAAATGAAACGATGCGTTTCATTAATTCAAATCCTTCACAAACTGAAATTAAAACGTGGCCGTTGGATCATGTCTCTAGTCAAAGGTCCAACCAAGATCCAAGGGCTCTAGAGTCATCTTCTACCTTTTGAACATCTGAACTTCGCGCGCAGCTCCGGCCACCACCGGTGGTGCTCCGGTCATCGTCCCCAACCCTAATTCTCTCTAGGATCCTCCATTGCAAATGGTCTGTACATGAAACTTGTCCTAAATTCCCTCACGAATTCATTCCTGCACTTAATTCAACCTAAATCCTCAAGATTCACCATAACCAATTCTCAACCGAAAATGGTAATGCACCTATTTTGTATCTAATTCTCAAATTAATGGTCTGAAATCATTCCTACACCGTTCTACAATGCATCTAACACTCTAATTCATCTTGATTCTGCCTAATTCATGCTGGGGGAAGAAAGTTACCAACCTGAAAATTTTTGATGAACAGATGCACCAAATCTTCAAATCAAACTCTCCAATCTTCCAGACACGATCAATGGACCCTTTTCTTGCTTCTGTATGCAATGAAGCTAGTTGAAAGCTCCTGAATCTTGAAATCCGATGGTGAGTTGCAGGTGGAAAAATCTGAACTCAAGAACCCCAATCAGCCACGAATTCCATGGAAGATGTTGCAATCAAGAAAATGGAGGGAAAGTGAAGAAATTGATGAAACCGAATTCACTTGCAAGCTATGAAATCTCAATCTATGCTCTCTTCTTCAATCATCACCAACCCCTGCATTGGATCACCTCTACTCAATATATAGATGATGTGTGAGTGATCTAGAACCCTCTAGATCCTTCTAATGAGAGTTTCAATCTCTCATGTCATGAGATTTTCAACCATGTGCCATGGTATGCAAAGTTCTGCAAACAGCTTGGAATCCATCTCATTCACTTCCAATTTCTCCCCTAGTGACATTTTGAAAGTGTTTCGCTTGCAAGGGATCTTGCTCATGCCTTGATTCTAGGTTTTGCAAATGTTACTTATGATGTAAGTAACTACTTTTCAAAGCAAGTCCACAAATTAGACCTCAACTCAAAAATGTGGCTAAACCAATGTTCTTAAAATGTTTTCTAGAGTCAAAATGATATATTACATGCCTTGTTTTGGATGTGTAAGTCAAAAATATCAATTTCCAACTTTGATTCATTTAACCTATGCCCTCATTTTAGGTCATTTTTGCAACTTTGAGCTACAAGCCTTTCCAACATCTCGTGACCTCTTTACTAGCCTTAAAACATCATTTTGAACAAGTTTGATGTTGAACATTTTTCCATTTGAAGCTTGGAAATAGGAGTTATGGCCTTATGGTTGAAATAACCTGTAATCTCCAAATGACCAAAATGTCCTTGACTTGTCAAAGCCATAACTTGAGTTCTACAAATCCTATCAAGGACTTCTAGTACTCTATAGAAAGCTAAGAGGATAAGGAACAACATTCATGTTGACCAAAAGTTCCTAGGAATCATCCTTCTTGGGCAAAAGTTTGATGCAAGTTGGGTAACTTTCAAGCCCCCAGATTCACATACCTCAGATGACCTGTAACTTGTCAAAGTCATAACTTGAGTTCTACAAATCCTATCAAGGACTTCTAGCACTCAAATTAAATCTAAGCTTATGATCTACAACATTAATGTTGGGGGTAAGATGAGATGACAATCACATCTTGAGCTAAACTGCCTTGAAGATAGGGGACAAACTAGGGGATTTTACACTGTCAAGTCTTAGAAACCCTAGCTTGAAACTTCTCAAACTCTTCAATCATGATGAGTTGATCTTGGAATAATCCTTATAACATCTCAATGTATCAATCCCTGATCACATGGCTCTTGAATTAGGTCTCAACCTTCCTCAAATCATCAGTTGACATAGGGTTGACCCAGTCAAACCCTAGTCACACCACTCATGGCTGAGTCTTCTTAACCTTACACAATGACTTGTCTAGGCTTCATCATGGCTTTCAAGACATCTCCTAAGCTCTCTCAAGACCTCAAGTCTAACTTCATGGCTTCAGAATCATCTGATGACTTCCCACAACTCTCAAGTTAGGAGGCCTACACTCTTGGCTTCAATCACTCTCTCTGAGGATCTTTTAACTTCTCTGACAAGGATATCAACCCTTGAACACTTGAATAACTTTTCTTAGCTAGCTTCACAGTCTTGTATAGCTCTTAATTGGTAGTCATACCCCTTGATCTCCTGCATACATGTCAATGAGATGCAAATGATAATGCTAATGTGAATGAAGTGAAACATAAGCTAGGTAAAGAAAAGTTAGGCAAATTTTAGGGTGCAACAGCTGCCCCTATTCAAACGGCTTGAACCTGACTGGGTGAGAAGCAAATGGCTCTCAGCCAATCAAGGTGCGAGACGGTTGAATACCGAAAAACCCGGAAATTTGCCAACTGCATAAGTACACGATACTCTGATGGGGATAAATCTTCGGAAACTGAAATAATAGTTGCACGGCAACTAGCTGGGGAATTGGTCACACGGTAACCGGTAATACATGGTCGATCATGCCGTCAGGCATTTAGATTCCTCGGGACTCGTCAGGTCAACAATCAAGTTAATCATGCCGTCGGGCATTCGAAGAGAACTTTCAGGCATCAGCCGGACTTCATCAGTAAGTCGGGAATAACATTCTCGGTCAATCATGAACCAATTGAGGATATCCAAACTTCTGCCATCAGGCATTCCGCATCAGCTGAGAGAACTGTGTTGCACCCCAAAATTTGCCCAACCTTTTATAGCCTAGGCTTATGTTTCAGTTACATATTCATTTGCATTGTCATCGTGTACATAGTGTATTCATCCGCATTGCATTGCATAAGCATGATATCTTAAACAGGGGATCAAGTGCTATTCTTGTCTCAGGAGGCATATTCAAGGGTTTCATTCATATTCAAGACTACTCAGGTCATCAGAAGAGAATTTGAACCTTGAAGTATTGACAGATCACTCAGTGGATTCTCTCCTATCTTGAGTTATTTTGGGGGTCATTAGAGGGTGTATGAGTTATGAGCCATGAGCATGAGGAGTGTGTGGATGGTATGAAGAGCCTAGATGATCATTTTGAAGAAGAACCAAGTCACTGGAATGATTGCAAGAGCCTCAGTTGAAGTCAGTCAACTAGGGTTTCATCTAGGTCAACCCTAGGTCAACCCTAGGTCAAAGACTGAATTTAAAGGGTATCAAGACTCATTTGAGGGATGTGGGACTCATCATTTGATATATGAATAAGGATGTGGTGTTGCGCCAAAAAAATAATCAGAAGAAGTCAAGGAGAAGTGGAGTTACTAAATTAGGGTTTTATTGTAAAATCCCCTGATTAGGTCAAATTTCAAAGCAGTGTAACTCAAGATGCAAGCTTCATATGAATTTCTGGTCCACATGAAACTTGTATAGTATCTTCATAGCTTTAATTTGAGTGGTGGAAGTCATCAAGATGATTTACAGAGCTCAAGTTATGGCTCTTGCAAGTTACAGGTCATCTGAGGGCACTGAAATTTGTCTGTGAAAGTTGCCTGTCTTCCAAGCAACTTTTGACCTTCAAGGAATTTTCAGATGAATTCTTGGCAAACATAAGAGTTGTTTCTCATGGTCTCCCCTTTCCAAAAAGGTATGGTATGCCTTCATCTGATTTGTGAAGCTCAAGTTATAGCTTGTGCAAGTCAGGGGTATTGTGGGAAAGTGGAATTACAGGTCATTCTTAGCATATGCCTAAAACTCATACAAGGAAGCTTCAAATGAAAAACTTCACAACATCAAAGTTGTTAAAAACGGGATTTTAAGGCTAGAAAAGAGGGTGTGAAAGTTTGGAAAAGCTTAGAGCATGGATTTTTAAAAGTGGTGCAAATGGCTTGTAAATGGCTTATAAGTTAAAAAAGTTGAAATGGAATTTTGGTTTGAGAGATCTAAAAATCCAAAATGGGGCATATGATATATGATTTTGAGTGAAAACATCATTTTAAAAACAATGGTTTATCCACATTTTTGAGTTTAGGCTTGAAAATTGGAGTTGCTTTGTAAATTTGTTTCTTGCATTTTAAGGCACCAAAAGAGAAAGTGAGAAAATGCTACATAAGGGTTTGAAATGCCTTGTTCTCATACCAATTAATCATTTAAGGAGATATTAAGTGGAAATGCATGGCTTATCATGAGTTTGCATGAGAATTACTAAATATGGAAAAATCAAAATCTCATTGCATGATACATTCTAGAAACTTCTTGGAATCTTCTACAAGCTTCTACACACTTCCATCCTTCTCTATAAATGCCCTAGAGTTGATCCATGGCAGGGTTGGTGATTGATTATGCTTGCATACCATAGTTTGAGTTCCTTCATCCATGTTGCTTTTTGATCTCAAACTCCATTAAAACTTCATCAATCATCATAGTTCTTGTTTCCATCGTCTTCCATCATCATCATAGAGCAATTGGCAAACAAGAGTGAGAGGAATTCGTGGCTGGTTCATGAGATCCAAAGCTTCACTCCAAGTTGCATGAAGGAGTGGCTAGGGTGATTCAAGAAGTTTGAGCAAGAACCAGTGCAAACAGAAGGACTAGCATCCATTGAAGATCACTCGAAGCAAGCATCAAGGCTTGAATTGAAGGGGAACCACCATAGTCATCATCACTTGCAAGGTATGCATTTCTCTTCGAATCTCCTTATTTATTCAGTTTTAGATCATGTTGTTAGGGTATATGTGATAGAGACCATTAGGGGAGGAATCATGAATAGTTTGAGGGCTGTTCTTGAGGTTTGGTTCCATGGCCATTTCTGTTTTAGGATCAAGAACTCGTGTATTAGTGTACTGCAATCTTAGTTCTTTAGTTTAGAATGATCCCCATAACATGTAGAGTATCCCAGGTTAGTTTCAACAAGGATGGTGATCATGCATATCAGATGAAATTCAAGTGGTACCAGAACTTTCTTCCATCGTGTTTCTTTATTGGTTGTGTTTTAGGAGAATCTATGGCCATAGTCTTGTAGAGGGTGAGGAGGGGAGTTCTTTTGGTCTTTGGATCGTGTTATTTCATGGCGGGATGAGGGAGATATAGGGAGTGGAAGTTATGCGCATGGACTAGAGTTTTAGAAACACTAATGGCTGGTTGGAGAAGATGATGATACTACCATTGGATCCATTGACTATTCCATCTAATCCATGGTCCAGATTAAATAAGAGTTGGAGGGAGAAGTTAAACAGCAAAACGCGCCGTTTTGCTAAATGAATTGCTTGGGCTTAAATCAGTTTTCTTTTCCCACCCCCACTCAAAAGCCCAAGTCAATTAACACATGAAATCACTCCTTTCCACACCCCCCTGCGCGCATCCCTTTTCTTTTTGGTTTTTCTGACTCATGGGCCTATCCCATTTTCTTTTCACACCCCACCATGGCTGGCCCACCTGGAAAATGAACTGGGGCGCCTTTCTATTCTCACCCTCTCTTCTTTTATAATTCTTCATTTTTAATTTCTCTTCATATTTTTCCTACTTTATAAAATTCATAATAAAATGAAAACTCCATATTTTTGGATGATTCTTTTTGCATTATTTTCTTTAGGATGTCTAGAAAATTATAAAAATAAAAATACCATTTTATGTTTATTGGATATTTTTCATGCATTTTTCATTTAAATGACTATTTTTGTGGTTTTATTTCATACATGAATTTGTGGAATTTTGTTCATGCACTTGCTTATTGATTTTGATCCCATTCTTTTTTGTGCTATCAAATATGAATGTGTAGACTCTCTGGTTTTTGTACTAGGATTTTTAGAAGTTCATTTTTAGTAGTTTGCTTATGCGACATTTAGGTGTTCAAAATTAGGGTTTTAGATGATTTAGGTGTACAAAACTTTTTCTTTAGGAATTTTTGTTTTGATTTTGGGGTAGGGAACATATGGGATATTAAGGGTAGAGGTTATTGCTCCCTTTGAATAAATATTAGAATTTTCCCTTTGATTTTACTATTCTTAGTATGTTTTACAAGTTGCTTGTGTTGTATGGGATGTTTGTGTTGTATAATTGATTGTGGGGTCTTTTGGGGTTTATTCTCTTGGGGTATCATTATGGGGTGTGGTTCATTGTGAGATCCTTGTTCAAGGAAGCTTGTGGTAGAGGGGATTGAAGATCAAGATTCAACTGAAGAGTTTGAAGCTTGCCAGAAGCTGCTGAGGTGTTTTAGGGTTTAGGAGCTAGGTAGAGCTCTAGATTAGAGGATTGATTCTGAAACATGGAATGCTTCCTTTGCTTCCATTCTTTCCCAATGACTAAAAGTCCCTCTAAGAACTCACCTCCCTCCTTTGGAGGGATAAGTTTGGTCTTAGAGGTAGAACTTTGAGGGGACCAGTCCCATTATGCAAGTCTCTTGTGCACTTCCTTTGGTCGTCCATAAGATGACAAACATGCTATTCTCTCTTGATCTTTTGTGTTGTTATCTTGGAGAGATACCCTTGAAGATGGAAGTCATCAGTGAAGATTGTCAAAGAAGAAGCTAGCTAAAGTTTGGGGGTCTAACAAAGGTTGAACTTGAAGATTCATTTGCAAGCAGATGTGCTGTGCATCTGTCTGGAGGCTTGTTTTTGCTGTCAGAGCTTGGGGTTTTTCTGTATTATGTGTTTTAATTCCCCTAGGTTTAAAGTGAAATGTGCTTCACTTATGCCTATTGTGTTCAGGTAGGGGAAGAGTTTGGCTCCCTTGCCTATCTTGTTTACTGTATTCGTTATTTTACTGTTTACTGCGTATTTGTTTTGCCTTCCGTTTATTCCCTTAGGAGCTCTGTTTCTCTCTGCGCAAGAGAGGAGCATGACAGACATTAGGAGTTAACCCATGCATGATAACATTAGGGTAGATTTTATTCCCCTTTAACCCTAGGATTTGTAGAGTGTCATCTCTTCTTCCTTCAAAACAGCAGAAAAACACTAATAAAGGTTATAACAGAAATCAATTCACTTCTTCCGTCAAAAGATTTGAACAGACATCAACCTTTTTGCAATAAGAAAACCCTTGTTTAAGGTGAGATTTTTCATAAAAACACTTGAACAGCTTGTGTCGTGCGTAGCCCGAACTACGTTTGCTCTGATCTTCCATGCAGTGTGGAAGTACGTAGGCATAGGATGCGATGTCCTAGCGAGCAACCTTCACCCACCTTCCCCCGTAGTTAGGCGAACTACGTTGACTCTGATTTCTCGTTCCAGACAGGAATACGTAGGCATAAAGTGCGATGCTTTGCCGAGTCAAATTTTCTTTTCTTTTCAGACCTCATCCTTTAGTTTAGATAGAAGTGTAATCCGTACAAACCAAGAAAGCGTGGATCCCGTCGAGTACGACGGACGTGAGGGGTGCTAATACTTTCCCCTTGTGTAACCGACTCCCGAACCCAGGTTTTGGTTGCGATGACCATACCTTTTCCCTTTTTCGCGAGGTTTACTTCGAGCGTTCCCTTTCCCTCCTGTGGGATAAATAACGCACGGTGGCGACTCTTCTGTTCAGCCGGTGCCGATTTTCGCAGTAGCGACAGCTGGCGACTCTGCTGGGGACTGTGACGGTTCCCTTCGCCTGAGGTTTTTTCCTAGCTGTTTGGGGCGATCCCCAGCAGCTGGCGACTCTGTTGGGGACCCAACGTCCCCTGGCTGCTAAGGACTGCGATGGTTCTTATGCATTTGGGATCCAACGTCCCTTAAGAGAGTCAATCCTAGCGCTTGTTTGCCCGTCGAGGAATTTGTATGGATTTACATTTCTGTATTTACATTTCAGCATTGTATTATTATTATTGTTGTATTGGGGTGTGACGGGTGTTCCATGATTGAGAGATAAGCCGGACCTGGGCTTGAGTGCACCTAGAATTAGAGTAGAAAGTAGTGGGCGCGTGCCGGCTTTGCTTGCATTAGTGTCTCATGAAATCTACACTCGGACGAGGTTCTTCTGGTTGGCTTCTTTTTCTACCCTTTGGGTCGAAGGGTTTGTTGGTCAGCTGAATTGTCGACTCCGGGAACCGATCATTTGGAAGTTGGCTAAGTGAGGCCTCTTCAGGATTTGATGATGCCACTCCTTCTGGGAATCGTATCATCAACCCTGAAAGTCTGTGACGCCAACGACCGCATAGGATGCCATACCGTTGTCAGTTACTAGGACATCCACCTGTGAGAGGGTTTGGGGTTATGCAGGTAACTAGACCTTCAGATACCGGTTATTTCTCGATCAGAGATCCTGGGTATTTATGGACAGTGGTGAGGTCTATCAGAGACCAGTCAGAGTTATGGTGAGGTCTATCAGAGACCAGTTGGAGTTATGTTATGAGGTCTGTCAGAGACCAGGTGTGGGTTATATTATTGGGTCTATCCGAGACCAGGCTGGAGTTCTTTGTGAGGTCTGTCTGAGACCAGGGTTTGATGAGTATTGGAGGGTCTGTCTGAGACCTGTTCTTGGTGTGACTTGGGCTTCTTATTCAGGGCACTTGATTCCCTGTCACAGCTGTTTGCATTGCATTGTTTGCATACCCGGTATCAAATGCATTAGCACTAGAATGGGGGGAGTAGTATTCCCCAATGCACACATGCACGTTAGCATTTTGTATTCTGTCTACATAAATCACATTGCATAGCATTTCTCTAGCTGGCCAAAGCACTTATCCAGCCTTTGTTCTATCCAGAGGGTGATTCTCGGGGGATTGTTCGAGGCAAGTGTGGAGTGTTGAAGACGACCAAGGGGTTGAAGCAGACTTGAGCAGAATCAAGCAGTGAAGTCAGGTGGCAGTTGTTGGGAGCTATGTCAGAGAGCAGCTTCCAGTTCGTTAATACCCTGTCAGGCTTCACTGTGATGTCCAATCCCTTGTATGGATCTACGCGTGATGAAGACTTTCCGCAAGTGAACAACCTTATTGCAGCTCAGCTTGTACAACCTTCTGTTGAAGACCAGGGTCTACGTGAGCAGTTTGTTGTCCGAAGTGAACGTTATCCTTCTGTTGATACTCCAGACTACCAGAGTGTTGCTTTCCCTATGCCAAAGTCCCGAAGAGAAGTCCTAATGGAAAGGACTGAAGACCCATTAGCTCCCGGGTGTGCTAGGAGGTTTCGTGCAACGGATGAAGGATTCAAAGCCTTGAAAGGTAAAGACGCTGTTAACCCTAATGCTGCAGACATGTGTCTGGTTCCTGGCCTAGTGTTACCTCCGAAGTTCAGAATGCCGGAGGTTGAAAAGTACAAAGGAGACAGTTGCCCGAAGCAACATTTGGTGTTGTTCT
>OZ012735.1:794886843-794930579 GCA_963859935.3 Lathyrus sativus | reverse complement strand
TCTAACTTACCTTTCACACGCACCCAAAACGAATTTCCCTTTAATCTTGACTAATTAATTTTAAACAATTTGAGCATATTTTAAAAATAAAGGAATAAAATAGGAAGATCATTGAAAACATAATTGAGAAGAGCAACTCTCCCTCTTACACTGACGTAACTATGATTCTAAGAAAGAGTTATTTTATACACCAGATTAACTAAAGGTTCCAAGTAGATTTCAATCGAAGGTTGGATCCTACTAGAAACCCTAGATATTTGAACGATATGGACTCAATCTTAAAATGAAGGAAACTATTTCTACCTCTAAGTAAAAGGGGTCAAAACTATTCCCGTCCAAACAACTTTTATGAAAGTTAACTCCAAAACTTGGTACTAGCTCAAAACTTCTTAAGATAGGTTCAATGAACCACACATTCTCCACTAAGGGATCTACCGAGAATAAGGTATCATCAACATATTGAATATGAGATATTTCTAAATTGGAGGTACCAAGTTTAAACTAAGAGATAAGATATAGGTCTATATCCCTCCAAACTAAACCACTAAAACCCTCTACCACTAGGAGGAAGAATAAATGAGCTAGAGAGTCTCTTTGCTTAAGCTATCTTTGAATCTTAATCTCTTGTGTTGGGGAGCCATTGACCAACACAACGAGGTTACAAGAGAACAAACAGGCTCTAATCCATGACCTCCACTTATTATTAAAGCCAAATCTAACAAACATATATTCTAGAAATCTCTTGCTAACTAAATCATACAATTGATTAAATTCAACTTTAAATATGAGACATGCCTTTCTAAAGTTCATTGAAAATTCAACCACATCATTAAGATCCACAACTCCATCAACCAACATTCTATCTTTTAAGAAAGTCGACTAGTTAGAAGATATTAACTTATCCTGAACCAAATCTAGTTTCTTATAACTTATAAAGAGATCCTACAAGAGAAATAGGCTGAAAGAAATCCTATAATAGTCGTAAAATAGGAGGCAATGCTACGGGGTAGCATGCAAAATTATGAAACTCAGAAAACATTGACCCACCTCTCCCCTCATCAAGTTGTATAATCTTTTGAAAAAAGAGAAGTTAAACCCATTGTGACCAGGACTCTTATTCCCATTATATTGAGAAATAACTTCATCTAACTCCTCAAAGAGAAAATAGGAGGTTAAGGTCAAATTATATTCCAAATTGATGGACCAAAAAGGTACCCTATCAATCCGAGATCGGTCAACCAATAACTCTTTAAGTCTCTCAAGAAAAATAATTAAAGACCTATTTATGCATCTCAGCTATCCCTTAAATCCAATTATCACCTACCTTGAGGGCTAATATTGAATTCCTTTTGCTCATACCTTTAAATGAAGCATGAAAAAACCCCGAATTAGAACCTCCTTCTTTGAACCAATGATTTCTTGATCTTTGATATAGTTGGGAATCATTTTCCCTAAGCAAAGCACATTGTTGAAGCGGTAAAGCGTCAAGCAAAATTAAGTTTGGAAGAATTCCGAGTTTTATCGTATCCACAAGGATCAGTGCGAGGGATAAATTTCATTCAACAATTTCTACGTTTCTAAGCTTATGATTACTAAATAGTTGAAAGATTCAAGGTACAATAGATGAAAGCAAAAAATATAAAGATGGAAAATATAAAGTAAAGACTTAAAATAAACAGAGTCTTGTTGGGATTGGAATTTCATCAATCAATAACACATGCATTCTTCTGGCCAATTAAACACAAAACAATAAGTCGTCTAGTATCCTCACATATCACCCACAACAGAGGTTATGTATAACACAAAATCAAGAGAACAATCGTATTGTCTCATTGGTGATGTCTCACGCAACTCAACAATATAGAGCATTAAGAACTGATACTCATGTAAATGTGAAGCCTAAACCTATGTCTAAAGTTTAGAACCTAACATGTATTCATCCTAGATCCAGATCTGAAGAGTATATGTCTATAGCGGTTCAAATCAAAGATAAACAGGTAAACAAAGATGACACCCATATCAGATAAATGATTACTTCATAAAAAATGCCTTGATCATAATACGTACATATGTTTAACCCTTTTTACATGTATTCAACTAATTTAAGTATGTGAACATAGTTTCTCGTCTCTATTATCACGCATTCTCATAATACCGTCTATGTCTAAACGTTATCATGGGCTTTACCGTATTAATCACTAGATGATGTCTCACACTAACAATCAACACAATAATATAAAAGCTTGATACTATTGAATATCAAATCACAAATCTATGTCTAGAGTTTGCTCATTGATATATGAATATCTTAAATCTAGGATTTGAAAGAGATTTCTCAATACCCACTCAAACCCACAAGCATAAAATCAAAGACAACATCAATATTGAGTCAAAACTAGTTCACAATACAAAGATCATAAGAAATACATAAGGTAACAATAGATTACATCCAACCCCAACAAGAGATCGAAGCACTTACTCGAAGATCAAGCTCTGATTTGCTTGGATTTGGACTTCTCTCTCTTAGGATTTGTGTTTCTCTTTCTAAAAATATATTATGCAAAATACGAAAGTGAATAATATTTTAAAATATCTACAAAAATGCTATTTATACAAGTTCCAAAAAGTGTCTATAAGTGGGACCGTGATAAGAAAACACAGAGCCTGCTTAGCACGGAGCGCGTTTAGCACGAAACGCGCTCAGCACAGAGCATGCTCAACACAAAGCGTACTCATCCCAGAGCGTGCTTAGCTCAAAGTGTGCTCAACACAAAGCGCGCTAAGCGCAGTCAAAACGGGCTAAGCGCGGTCAACCGTCAAAATGTCAAAAAATGGACTTTCCAAACATTCTTCCAACATCCAAAGGCTCCTAGCACATAAATCAAGGAATCTAAAGGTATTTGCAATAAAGAATCACACAAGAATATGGAATAAGTCCATTAAAACATGATAAATGAGTTGAAAAATGCCAAGAAAGATATTTCAAAATAGGTCATATTTTGCACTTAACAACTCTCCCCCAACTAGATTTTTGCATGTCCTCAAACCAAGTATGCCCCTCATGAAAATAAGAGTATTTTCTCAAGCATAAGATTCAACCAAGAAAGGATTAACGGTTCAAGTTCAAACAAGAGAAATTTGCTCAAATAAGAGGATTTGCTCAAACATGTGAATGCGCACAAGCAATGCTCACCACTTAATAGAACTGAACAATGATAAAGAATTTAGTTGTTAGACAAATATCATGAAATGTTTCAAATAACAACTAAATTGTCATACTTGAATCACTCTAATACTCCTCTTCAAAATAGGAATGAATAAATTAACGCGTTTGCAACCGCTGGCAATTTCACTCATCTGACAAACAATGCTAATAACAATTCAATTCATACAGTCATCTAACAATCAAAAATGAAAACATGGAAGCAAAAAGACCACTTAGGTCTTTTAAATTTATAGCTTGGTCGGATTCACAATAAAGGGTCATTTATAAAGGCCATTGATCGAAATTGCCAATGCAAAAGAAACATTCACTATATAAGGTTATGTACACACTACAACTTCACTCACCACTTTCTTTCCTATATTGAAAACCTTCTCAAACTTCCTTAATTGAACATTATTTCATTCTCTATTTTTATTTTTCAAACAAGCATTCTTGTGCATTTCATGAGGGCACCCCAGACCACGACTTGAAGAATTGTTATGCATTGAAAGCCAGAGTGTGTGATTTGGTTAAACCTGGAACCCTTGGTTAAGGATAGCCATCCGAATGTCCAGAAAATCCACTGCCATAGAATCAAAAGTGAAGTTTAAGTCGACTCCATCAGACTATCTTTCTAAAAGCCAGTGTTTCAGACATGACAACTCATGTTTCCTACTGATTAGTCACTAGGCCATTTGTTTCTCGTTGTTTGTACTTTCCTTCAGTTTTTTAAGTTGTTTGCGTTTAATTAGTGTATGTACTTTCGTATTAATGAAATGAGCATCACAACTTTTGATTTCAATTTATTTTGTCTATTATTTGCACTTTTATGCTTTATCTTTCAAAATATTTACTTCTTGTCCAAACTATTGATTATGCAAATATTTGAGGGAGGATGGCGAAAACATTATACATATAACTGTTGTTGGTATGCTTTTAATCAAGCTTTGCTGAAGATGTAAGGCATTGTTTCAATCCCTATACACTTGAGAAATAAGGAAGTTATTCCCTTGTCAACCCCTTTGAGCCTAGAAGTTGAAGTTTATTTCTTTACAAAAAATCTGCAATCTTAACTTTGGGATGGGTAGCTCTCAATTAACTTGGTTGTACTTTCCTGCAATACACCTTTCATATAAAGGTTGCACTCATAATTTTCCTTCGCACATAGCAAGTAAGTGTCAAAGATGTTTTCTAAGCCAAAAAGACGTTGATGGTTCACCGTAATCATTAAGCCAAGCAAACACATTCTTTCAAAATAATAATAATAATAAAAGACCTCTAAGTCAAAACCTATGAAGGAGACTTAGGCAAAACTGGGGCTTCCCGCTGATTGCAATCTTCGCAAGAAACAATTCAGGAAAAAGTTAGGGATAATAAAAAGAGAAGATCTTTAAAGCCTTCACCCTGAAAAATCCTCAGTGTCAAAACAACAAAATGTTATAGTGAAGTAGTGACTTCCTTTTTAAAGGTCCCTTGACTTCTGAACCATCATCATGGCTATCACCAGTGCAATTTCTAACCTATGGGAACCTGAGCGAGTAGTATGAATTAACAGAGCATAGGACTGAAGATCATCACGTAGATTAGGTGGACACAAATAAAATTTGAACCTTTATCCTTGGTTTCTTAAACTGTGAACCATACCACATTACAACCCTCAAAAGATCTAACAGAAGCAAGGTTATTTTGAAAGCACATTACAACAAGGTTGCATAAACTGACTCGAAAAGATTTTTGTAAATCAATTATTTTGGCATTACACCTTTGATTTACATTTTGAGTGTTTTGAACCTCCACGTTCTGATATGAAACTCTTATACTTTCCATATTTCAAAAATGATTTTGATTTCAAAAGTTACATAGCAGCAAGCAAAAAATATTAAGTACCCAGTTTTATCGTCTCCACAGGGATTAGTGCGATATGAACGCCGTTCAATGACCTCTACATTTCTAAGCTTATTGTTCAAAAGTTTTGGTTTAAAAGTTTCAAGGAACCATAATTAAGAACATAAAATATAAATAAAGACTGAAATATAAATGGAGCCTTGTTGGGATTGGATTTTATCAATTGATAACATGTGCATTCTTCTGATCAAATTAAACACAACGCAATCATTCGTATAATACCCTTACGTATCACCCATGATAAAGCTTATCTCTAACGCAGCATCGAGAGAACAACCATGTTATCTCATTGGTGATCTCTCATCCAACAGAAACACAAAACAAAGCATTACGAACTGATACTCACGCAAATGTTAAGCCTAAACCTATCTCTAGAATTTAGAACCTATCAGGTAATCATTCTAGATCTAGATCTAAAAAGTATATCTCTATCACGATTCAAATCAAAGATAAACAGGTAAACAAAGACGACACCCATATCGGATAAACAATTGTTTTGCATAAAACACAATGATCAAAATACGTACACACGCTTAACCCTTTTTACATGTATTCATCTAATCTTCCAAATGGTTGTGAACATCATTCTTTTTCACTATTATCACATACCCACACAATATCATATTGATCCTACCCATGCTACCCATGCTACTTAATCAACACAACACCATAGAAGATACAATGAATATCAACTTCAAAACAATGTCAAAATTTTGTTCATTGATAGAAGAAAATCTGAGATTAAAGATGTGAAATGGTTTTGTCAAGACCCACAAATAAGCAATCAAAGATAATCGATCAATAGAGAATCCAAACTAGTTCACAAACATTAATTAGATGAAATGCATAAGGTATCAAAAGATTACATCCAAACCCAACAAGAGATCAAAGATCTTACCTCCCCCCTCTTAGGGTTTTGTGTTTCTCTCTCTAAAATAAATGAAGAGAGATAAGTTCTGATGTATCTAATGTTACAATATGGAATTATGAACTAAAAAGCAATAAAAACACTTAAATAACACATTCAGGATCTGTCATGTTCGCCTAGCGAACAGTAAGTTAGGCACGTGAGGTGCCTCTGAACAGTCAAACCGCCCCTGAGACTTTTCCAAATACTCGCTAGGAGAGCAATTCCTTCACCTAGCGAAGCCTTTGTTGCGAGATTCGCCTAGCGAATTTATGCTCCTTTCGCCCCTGCCCAAGTCTGGGAGTGTTCGCTAGAGCTTCACTACCACTTCGCCTAGCGAGCCCTTCGCTACATAGTTCTCCTAACGAACATCATGATGTTCTGGAAGAAGCTTCGCCTTGCATGCTGTCTTGGTTTCTTTGACAAATTCTTGTGTCTTACTTTTCACTTGTTTTGTGCCTAATTTCTGCACAATCGCACACAAATCAAAGGTACCAAGAGATTTTCACAATATATTGCAAACAAAACAAAGAAAGAGTGGTTTTCAAGACTTTCATGACAAAAATGAGTGAAAGATGCCAATATTTGATAGATCAAATAAGTGAAATTTGACGTCTAACAATAAACTGACTCCAAAAGATTTTTGTAAATCAATTATTTTGGCATTACACCTTTGCTTTACATTTTGAGTGTTTTGAACCTCCGCGTTATGATATGAAACTCTTATACTTTCCATATTTCAAAAATGATTTTGATTTCAAAAGTTGCATGAAATTTGCATTACCGTGTTTGTATGAACACTTTTATTTGCAAACTAGATTTCCTCAAGGAACTTTCAAACAGTTGAGAACTTTGGCCGCTGATCCTATCAGGGGCAAGCTCTTTTCACATCCTGTTGAAGAATCAGTTCAAGGTTTTTTGCTTAGTGCAAGTCCATCTTAGAATTGGTTTATCCAGAAGATCTTTCGAGACTCAGACTAGGGCAAGCCTTTTGAGGGTATAGTAACACGGTCATCTATAGAATTAGACAAGCTGAAGCAATTATCAGTTCATCTACAACAGGCAGCTGATCTAGGGCAGTCTACTTGAAAAATTCCCAATCATCTCTCCATCCTTCCTACAAGAATCATGAACTTGATACAGTTTAGCAGTATGGCAGAGATGTGTTCAGCAGTAACATCTTTTGTCCCCGAGCAGAATGGCGGTGATCTTTGTGTTGAGGAACCAGTCATTCAGTCTTGTCATCTCACCAAAAGAGTCTAGCCATGTCATCGACATCTGCATCTGCGTTTGATCATATATCATCTGCATAATTCATATACATAGCATGAGTGTTTCATTCTCTATAAGTCATGTTGTCATTTCGTCTTACCTTGTGGTCAAAGTCCAACTCACTTGGCATCTACCAAACATATTTATTGTTGTGTCCATTTGATGTTCTTCCAGATATGACATCCCTTATCCGATTATTTTTCCGGATATGTTTCTCTCTCTGATGTTATTCCAGATTGAGTCTTTATTTTGATGTTCTTCCAGAACTTATCTAATGTTTTTCCAGATGGTCCTTTGATGCTGATGCTTTTCCAGAATCTTTCCGAGGTTTTTTCAAATATGTTTATCTCTTTGATGTTTTTCCAGATTGAGTCTTTGTTCTAATGTTCTTTCATAAGTTATCTGATATTTTTCTAGATATTCCCTTTGATTCTGATGTTTTTCCACAATCTTTTCGAGGTTTTTCCGAATATGTTTCTATTTCTAATATTTTTCCAGATTGAGTCTTTGTTTTGATGTTCTTTCAGAACTTATCTGATGTTTTTCCAAATAGTCCTTTTTTTATTTTAATTACTTTTCCAGAATCTCATTTCCTTTGTACTTATCTGATGCTTTTCCGGATATGTATTTTGTTCTGATGTTTTTCCATAGCCCCTTTGTGTCTATCTGATGCTTTTCTGGATATGACTTTTGTTTCTGATTGTTTTTCCAAAAACTCCTTAGTACCTATCTGATGCTTTTCCAGATATATTTTTTGTTATGATGTTCTTCTAGAACTCCTTTTGTGTCTATCTGATGCTTTTTCGGATATGGCTTTTGCTTCTGATGTTTTTCTAGAGCCCATTTGTGTATATCTGACGCTTTTCCGGATATGACTTTTGTTTCTGATGTTTTTCCAGAAACTTCTTAGCACGTATCTGATACTTTTCTGGATACATATTTTGTTCTGATGTTTTTCCAGAGCCCATTTGTGTCTATCTGATGCTTTTCCGAATATGACTTTTGTTATGATATTCTTCCAGAACTCTTTTGTACCTATCTGATGCTTTTCCGAATATGTAATGTTATAATGTTCTTCCAGAACTCCTTTGTTTCTTATCTGATGTTCTTCCATATATGGCTCCAAACCTTTTCTCGTACACTTATTGTCTTTCTAAATGTTTCGGATGTACCTTCAGAATCCTTGTCTTCATCTAATTCTTTTCTAAATGACTTCAATTTGTTTCTGACTTTAGTTAGTTACTTTTAAATGTTTTCGGGTTTGTATCCATTCTTCATCCAATGCTTTTCTGGATGTGTTCTGGGGTTTATTCGATGTTTTTCCTAATATCTCTAGTGTGTTTCGGAGTTCATTCAATATTTTTTCGAATGTCTTTGATGTTTGTTTCTCTGTCACTAATATATTTTCCAGATCTCCCTTACCTTATTTAATGATCTTCTGAATGTTGTGACTCTTTTCCATCCAGGCCTGTTCATGGATGATGATTGTTGCTTCCCTAGTGAGTGGTTACTCATTGTGTTATCTCTATTTCGATTTGCTTTCGTGTTCGTCTGTATTTTTAGCATTTCATCGTCCCTTCATTTTTCATCATGCTGGCATTTATAGCATGTCATTACATCTAAGGGAAAAAAATTGGTTATCTGTATTTAAATATCTTTCACCATGATTTCACAAGGATTGTCATCACCCATGTCATCCGATAAAGATATTTAAATAAGGGCAACTGTCATACCCCAAGTTTTACTCTTAGATTCTGTGATCTTTTGCATATCATTTTAAGTCAATCATTTTTGCATTTTTCTAGTTAAACATTTCATGTCATCATTAATCGTGTTTTGTAGTCGATTTTATCATTCCATTTTAAAATCTGTTTTATTATCTTAAGTACTATTCAGAATTGATTTAGTTTTTAATTTTAGTTTATATTCTAATATAGCTTCTTTTTGGTTATTTCCTATTTTTATTTATAGTTTTTTAGTTCTTTTTTCAATCTAGTATCATTTTAATATAGTTTTTTTTAGTTATTTCTAATTTAGAATCATTTTATTATTTTTAGATCATTAATTAGTTTAAATTCACTTCTTAATTCTTTATATTTATATTTATTATATTTATTTATTATTAGTTATTATTTTATTATTTATTTATTCATTTTATTTGTTATTGGTTATTTATATTGTTTATTATTTTATTATTATTTTTACTATTATTATTATTACTATTATTACAAAATCCAAATAGAAAAAAATCATGTATATATATTACTACAGAATCACAAAAAAAGGTACAAGGAGGCCTTTGTCTTTCTTGGGCCCGTTAACATAAATTTTGTTACAATCAAAGGGTATTAAATTTAAATCCAATTTTCTTTTGCCATGCTTCACACTTTCCTCCATGAGTCATCTGATATAACTGTGAGTTCGTACCAAGACTTGGGCATTCTACCATCCTACACTATAAAACAAAACACTCTACCCAACCTGAGCCATCTGCTACTACAACTTTACAACATATAAGCCAAGCAAAACCACAAATGCCACGCGAGAAAACGACTCTGCACACAAGAAGTAGTATCAGAATTGGTATAATACATTGACACACATACACTCCCAAACAAAACTCCAAGCACTTTTTTCATTAGCATTTGAAAGAGATATGTCATATAACAATAAAAAATTGAGGAACATAAAGAGGGAACGATAGAAAAGACATAACAATAAGAACCAAAAACGCCTAAGAGCGACACTGATACATAGAGGAACACTTAGCTACTTCACAGTAAAAAAAAAACAGTATGAACAAAAACCATCAGGGGACGTGTGCTTGATTCATAGAAAATAACCTTTGTTTAAACAACTTTTTGTTTATCAGATTCAAAAATCCCGAGAAAGAAACACATTTTTAAATAATCAACATCAAAATTGAAGCAGATTATTTACTGCAAAAACCAGCGACACCCTCTGTTCACCTCCTTGCATAAAATATCAGCTTCCATCCTTCTTTCGATTCTTCTCTATATCGTTCATCATACACACTCCTATCAACGAGCAAAACTGCATCACAACACTGCCGCATTTGTTCCTCTGGCATTCTGTTGCAATACTAAAATCACCCACCACCTTCATCTGCGAATCTCAAACCATCATAATGTTTCAGTTTGCTTGAACTCGTCTCTAATTCTCCTCATTTTATTTCTTCCAGTTTTTTCATGATTTTGTAGTTGTTGTGTTTTTTCATTTACGATATGTCTCCTTCTTTCTCTGATTTTGCTTTTTGATTCTTGATGTGTTTAAGTTTTTTCTAATATAAAGAGATTAAAATAAGAAGGAAGATAGAGTGATGTGAGTGAGAAGAACCTGTGAGATCAGAGAGAATGGCGTGAAATAAAGATTTGGAGAGAAGGAGACTGTTTCCGTATAGTTTCCTCTTCTTTTTGTTTTGTTTTGGAACGATGGATATTTAGGTTTACCTTTGAGCCATCCGGGTTGGTTGATTCCATTTGGATCTCCAGACCCGCTTACTTGAAATCTAAAGCCCAATGGCGTCCTCAAATTCCTGGCCTATTTCAGACTGCACCCATTTTAATTTTATTAGTTTTTTGGTTTTGATTATAATTTATTTTTTAGTTAGTTAGATCTATTTAATATTATTTAATTTTTGTTATAATTATATTTAGTCTTTAGTTAATTAGTTTTAATTAGAGTTAATTTTTTTTATTAGAATCTAATTAATTAATTAGTTTTTACTAAAATTAATTAGTTTTAGTTAGATAGTTATTTAATTAGTTTTGCTTAGATTTTATTATTTAGTTTTGATTAGAATTTAGTTATTTATTTTTAGTTAATTAGTTTTAACTAGAAATTAATTTTTTATTTAAATTTAGTTTTTAATTAGAACTTAAATTTAGTTTTTTAGTTAGAATTATACTTTAGTTTTTTTATAGTTTTTAGTTAGATTAGTGAATTAGTTAATTAATTAGACTTTGATTTAATTTAGTTTTATTCTTAAAATTAATCATAACATTTCTATATTTTCATCAATTCTTGATGTTTGATCTATTTCTTGTTGTTTTTGGCTATTGGTTAAATTATGATTTTCATGTCCTATCTTTTAAGTGTTTGATTTTCCTGAGTATATATTACTATTCCTCTTACACTTGATACTCGAGGTTCATCTCTTTGTCTTTCATTTGCTTTTATCTCATTTCAAAGGAAATGATTTCCCCTGTTGACTGCCATGTCATACTTAGCCTAACCTTAGGCCCTTACCCTTTTTTCCTAACCATAGGATTAGAGTAATTGTACTCTATGTGTAGTTTGTCCTGCCATGGACATTTCCTTTCCCGCTTAACCTAGCCTTAGGTTTATAGTCGCCGCACTCTATGTAAGTGTCTCAATGCAGAAATCTATTTTTCCCTTTGGAATCTTGACCACAGTCAAGAGTTCCTTACCCATATTGAGAGGAACTACAGATGCTCTGATTCAATTCCCGTCAAGATACGTAGGCACGAGATGCGATGTCTTGGCAAGCATACTTTGTACATATTTTATATATACTTTAGATCTTTACCTTAGCACAGTTCCTTTAGCAAGCACACTTTAGCATAACACAAATACTAACAAGAGGTTCCTGTAGAGTATTACAGACACTTAGGATGCTAACACCTTCCCTATGTATAACCAACCTTTGAACCTTAGATCTCTTATTTGTGTAGTTACATAGTGCACTTAGGGTTTTCTTCGATCTTTACCCTTTCCTTTGGATAAATCAAAGCTTAGTGGTGAACTTTATGATTTGTGATTCAAGTTAATTAATAGCTTGATATTCGATTCTCACCACAATAACAATATCATTAAACTTGCTCATATTCCACCAATAACACCACAACAACCGCTTTATAACAACATTCTAGTTTCATCACTTACATTAGGACTTCTTAACATACGTAACAATTAATAGTCACATTCTTCAATATAATAAACATAAAAATAGTGGAAAAATGGTTCACCTAATTATACCATGTTAAAGTTCTACTCATTAGGTTTCCAATGCTTCAAATGTTTCGTCATCTAGATAAACGGTTAAAAAGTAACGATCAAAACTGTTTCTGGCATTTTTCTACCTATGTGTCGATGCAAGGATCGACACACAAGGTATATTGTCGCAACTGCAAAAAACAACTGGCGAAAAGAAACAGAAGCATAGGCACCAAACGTTATTTATCCGAAATGAGGGAAAGAAAACGATCGAAGAAAATTTAAGTGAAAGGAGAAGACAAGGTCATCGCAACCAAATCTTGGATTTGGGAGTCAGTTACGCAAGGGGAAGATATTAGCACCCCTCACGTCCGTTGTATTCAACGGGATCCATACTTGTTGTTTAATAAAAAGGTGTGTTATCTAAAGCTACTGCTTGCGCTTTGGCTCATGCTACTTGTGAAAGCACGTAGTTGCTTTCTCTAGTTGAAGACTTCAAGGTTTCACATCAACTTCCCTTTATCATTTATTGTGACAACAAACCTGCAATGCATATTGTAAGAAACCCAGCTTTCCATGAAAAAACCAAGCACATCGAGATTGATTGTCATGTGATGTGTAACACCCCAAATTTAATCAGAATATTTTAATTAATTATTTAACTGAGAATATTCGTATTTTGGGTGGTTTGGTGGAATATGAGATTTTATGCATATTTGAGTTATTTATTTTGAATAATAGTATATAATATGGATATATTAATATTATTATGAATTAAAATGAATATAAGTGGAATAAGGGCAATTTGGACAATTAAGAGGAGTAAGTGAGGATATTATGGGAAAAGCCCAATTGTGTGGCCCAAGTCTAAGTTTGACAAAATAGAATTCTGAAGGTTTAGGATTCATTTTGTTAACTGTGAAAAAGAATGGAGGCCAGAGCTCTGAGGAGGGATAAGTGGAGGAAAAAGCTTCGGAAGATTGCCGGAGATGATCGTGAAGGCTTTGAATCGATTAAGGTATGGGGAGTATTGTTTTTCATAGTTTTCTATGTGTACCTTTAGATGCGTTTATGGTGGGGTTAAGATTTAGGGTAAATTGGGTTACTTGTAGGAAAACTAGAGAAATTGATTATAAGACTCTGAGATTGTGATTTATGGTATGTATCACTGAATACTAATATGGGAAAGGGAGACCTTAAGCCTTGTGGCCAAAACCTTGAGACTGTGATGTTCTGACCCTGTAGGAATAGAAATATTCAATATGAGTAACTCTGATGCACTCAGAGCAATTGTGGGAGAATAGTGTTTTAGGAGTTGCAAATGTTGCAGGATTTGCCTAACAACCCGTAGATTACGTATTGTCATCGCCGTATGACCTTAGGGATGATTTGATGATGTTTTGGGAACATGAGGTATGTGAATCGAATGAGTTTTGGGTAGAAATCAGTTCTGGTACGTAGCAGGTTTTGCTGTTATCGCACTACTCGCCTAGCGAGCAAGGTAGCGAAGGTTCGCTACATATCGTTTAGCGAGCGAGCCAACGAAGGTTCGCCATAGACTCGCCTATCGAGCAAGCCAGCGAAGGACTCGCGCCCATTCTCGCCTAGCAAGCGTGCCAGCAAGCATAGCAGAACTTCGCGAATTCTGATTGTGTGCAGCGATGTCGTGATGTTTGATTCTGGGATTTCTGAGATGAGTTAACATGAGTATGACAGTGAGGTTAATGTGATTAATACAAGATAGTATGAGGATTTCCGTGAGTATAATTGATGAATTAGTAGTAGATAATGTAAGATGATGTTATAAATTAATATATGATATCATGTGATAACATGACAGATTAATAGGAGTATGACTATGAGCTTATGTGAAATGTACGTGATTATAGGATGATTCCCACGATGTGTGATGATGATTAGTATGATGAATTATATGACAAAATGATGTGTGAGATTGATTTTTATGATGATATGATATTTGATGAGTATTATGATGATATGAGGTTGGATGGTTATTATGACGAATTATGATGCCATGATGTTTGATGTCTATTATGATGAGTTATGGGGATATGATGTATGATGATTATTATAGTGAGATATGATAACATGACATATTATGATGATGATTATTATGATGAGCCATGACGACATGATTTACGATGATGAATATGACGATGAGATATGACGTGTGACTATGATGAATATGATGAATGATGATGCACCATATGATGTTAATATGAGGATTATTATTGTGACGTGTGCATCATGCATTCATGTGCATCCGGACTTCGGTTCAGGACCTCGATTACTTTGACTTTAATCCCATTGTGTGGATGTGAAGTGTTTTGATGTGCTCCGATCCTACTGATGGGGATCTATGGAGGGTTGATGGCCCAGTGTCCATCGAGCTGTGATGATTGGTACCACATGCATTGAGTTGTGTTGTATATTGCATTTCCGAGTCTTTTTGTATGAATTATGACGTTGTGGCCTTCGAGGCATATTTGAAGGATGTCAATGTGTTGAATATAAATATGACGTTGTTTATGCATTAATTGTTAAACATTGATTATTATGAATTGTGTTACTCACCCTGCATGTTTGAAGGTTACCTCCACGCGGGTAACATGCAGATGATCCAGTTTAGCCGTGGACGTTGTCGAGGAGATATCTTGAAGTGTTTAGAGTAGTTAGCCTTGATGGTTGTTGCACCCCAAATTTTGACCCCTTAGACTCTCATCATCATTTTAGGAGCATGCTCATAGGATTACCTAACCTTAACCCAGTTCAAGTCTATCTTTGTCAAGTTACAGATGAATCAGGGTTTAGTACAGTCAAATCGAAGCTTCAGGGTTTGTGATCAATCAAAGTTTTAGGCTAATTCAATCATGAAACAAGATCAAGGGTATCATATGATGACAATTGAGAATCCAATTTGAAGTTGTCACTCCAGGATCAAGAACAGTGCAGTCCAGGAGCCCCGATTAGGGTTTTTGACCAGTAAAAGTCAATTGTAGTTTGACTTTGGTTTTGGAAAGTTTTTTAATGGTGGGATCATGGTACATGAAGTTCATATAGCTTAATAAAGTTCATTCAAGAAGTGTCAAAGTCTCAGGAGGTCCGGAGTGTCAACAGGCAACTCGGTAGTCACCGATCGATCGTACGGTTGACCGAAAAGTCAACTCTTCAAATTTAAGGAATTGGACTTCAAGATGTGAATCAAAAATGTTCCTTATGTCATATTGCACTTGAATATCAATTTTCATGACCATTGGATCAAGGATGAGGAAGTAATTGAAAAATCGGGAAATTAGGGTTTTGAAAGGGGCTAAACCCTAACTCCTTAACCACACATCCAAATGAGTTGGTTCAAAGCTCATTGGAAAGCTCTTGACAAGTCCTACAAAAGTCCCACAGTGGTCCACAATCAGAAAATGCATATTTTTGGAGTTAGAATCAAATTCATTACAAGAGGGCAAAATAACTTAGAAAATTCTAAGTTATTTCACTTTAAAAGCTTATTTTCAGCCAACTTTGGAGGGACTTTTGACATAGTTCCAATTGGAGTTAGAATTTTTGGCAAACATTAATGTTTTAGAGCTACATGAGGGCTTTTCAAAAAGTATTATAAGTCCTAAAAAGGATTTGTGAGCTGAAAGTTATGGGTTTGGCAAGTTGGTGTTTTCACACTTGAGTCCCACATTGACAAACTTTCAAAAATCATTCCTTTCATCAATTGGACCAATCTCAGCTTTTGAATCATGTTTTATCTGATATGTAGAGACTTTGTAGCATGTAAGTACAAAGGAAATGCAGAGGAATGGAATTGGCCAAGTTTGCAAGTGGACTTGCAAGTTGCCTTGCAACTTGCATTAAAAAATCATAAAACAAGCAAGAGGTGGAAAGTGAAATCTGAACCAGCCATAAACCTATGCCCTCTAGCCTGAATTTAGCCACTCTAAGTTCAGCATTTTGCTTGACTTTAAGCTTACCTATCAGCCAAGAAAGCCCTTTTTGAAAGGTTGGATCCAAAAGTGCAAAACCTTTCCTTCCTAAAGGAAACCTCAAATCTGCCCACTACCTCTCATTTACCTATAAATAGAGGCACTCTCCACCTCATTCCACACAAGAACTCTTCTAAAAACCAGAGAAAGTTCAAGCTCTCACTCTTTCACACTTTGCTCCCTTTTCACCAAAACACCTCAAAATCTGCCTTGGTAGAACAACTGCCAAAACCATTTCCCTACACTCAAACTCACCAAAGATCATCCACACAATCCGTAAATATGGTATAGAAGGTTTCCAAGCCCTTAGACCATTCAAAAACCTCACCATTCAAAAAGTCAACTTCCATACCAAGCTACTTTGACCACAATGCATAAAATCTGCCAAATCATGTTCTAGACATTTGCTTGATGTTCTAATCACTCAAACACCTCATATATATCATATCTCAACTGTCCAAAGCATTGAGGATCATTGGTATAGCTTATTTCTCCAACTGTACTAAGGATTTCATTCTTGCTTCACAAGGAAGAAAAGGCCAAAGCTAGGTTGATTGAAGTTCTCTGGGTTTCTTAGAGTTCTAGCTTGTTCAACATAGTCTACAAGAGGTATGTGATCTATGAATCTTTCATTTTACATCATTTTCCATGATTTGAGCATTTTTGAGAAATGTGTTGAAAAGCATAAACCATGAAAGTGCAATTCTTCATGACAGTTGGTTTTGATTGTGGTTAATGTCCATAAACATTTAGATATATGTTTGAGGTTTGTGTGGATGAGCACATGGAAATATCTTGCTACTTTTACTTTTTGACAGTTGTTGTTCCTTTGATTTTGCCATTTGTTTCCATCATGATACTACTTTTTGATGCAAAAAGAATGTGCCTCTGTCTTGAACCCTGCCATAATTGTTTTGTCATTCATGATATGTGTGTGCTTGTGTCTTGGCTTAAAAAATTATTTCCATTTAAGAATCATCTTCTGTCAAAACATTTTTGGGTCCCTTGTCAAAACATCTGTTCACATCTTTTGAAACCAAATTTTGAGCATGAAACTTGGAATCCACCCTAGTTGCAAAACTACCCTGAATTATCTCTTACCTTCACATAGCAGTTGAGGCTTTGGCATGTGTATGAGCATTTTGAGCATACAAACTTGATGCATATAATTTGTGAAACACATTTGATTATTCTTTCTAACTGTAGCATGATTGCTTTGATCTTGGGATCTAAAAATACATCATACCATGCATATAAGTGTAATTCACATGTCATTTTTCAAAACAAACCTATTCTACATCAAATGCTTATTGGAAAACCTTACATTCATCATTCATGAGCTGCTTGCATTGATCTCTAACTTCATTTCCCACTGACTCAATTTGTGTTGATCAAAGGCATTCCAAATATCACCTTTTGCCATGAGAAGACCTTTTCCATTTCCACTTGATTTACAGTTGGTCTACATGACTAGAATCATTTATATACATGTTTTGAACTTGCTTGAGGTATTGACTTATTGTAGATATGCTTGAATATGTTTTGACCATTCTTCATGCATCATCAAATTACCAAAATGCAGTTGTAACATCATTTTCATGACTACCTATTTTTGAACTCAGTTTGGTGCTTGGACTCATTTATCAAGATGTATATGACCTATATGTGCATGGAACTGGTTTGAGAAACATCTTGCATTTCATCAAAAACATCAAAATTGCAACTCAGACCTCATTCTTTGTAACAGTCTGTTGTTGGCTTCAAATTGTGTTTGAATTCATTCAATACCATATATGTGTGGTATGTATATGATTAATTTGATCTGGAAATGTTTAGAATTAAAAACTGCACAACATCATGCATCTCACAAACACAACTTGCAACTTGACAGTTCATTTTTATTACAGCTTGCTTTGAACTTAATCTAGGTGTTAAAATCATTCAATAACATTTTTGTGGTGTGTGTATGATTACATTGATTTAAAACTGACTGGAGTATGATCTACATTTCAAAGTGCATTCCAAACATCTCCAAAGCATGTACTATCGGGTTTTGAGTTGGGGGAGGAATTTCAAAAAAACTAATGCCACCATCATGTTCCTCATGAAATTCTACTCAATTTAGACTAAAATTTTGTTTCAATCCATTAAGAATTGAGAAAGTTACACCCAAAATGCAAAATCCTGAGTTTATGTGTATTTCTTGCCCAGCCTGCCATGACAACATACCTCATATATTTAATGGGGTGGCTTCATCAATGGATGTATAGCCACCCCAGTGGTAACCAACTTGTCACCAAAAGCGCCTTTGACCATGTGAACCTGGGTTCGACCCCTAAGGAGGGCAACCCTTTTGGTATTTTTCACCATTTTTTATCCAATCTTCAAAAAAAATCATATCTCATTCATTTTAATCATTTTGCATTGTGTTTGTTTTTATGTCTACTTTTATGTCATATTTTAAAATTCCATGTTTGCCCAATTTTTCGTCCCTTTTGACCACTTGCAAGTTAAGTGCATTTTGTGATCGTTTTCACCTGTACAGTTGATTTTCTCTCTTGTTTTACTTATGTATGTGTGTGATATTTTTTTACATTCATATCCTTAAATGTTAGTCAACATGCTAAGATTTTATCTTTAGGTTGTTACCATGTTTATTTTGTCCCCTCTGAGGAATGTACTTAAGCTCGATCTGTCGTCACATTTCCCGCTTGATCAGTTGCTTTGATTGTCATCAATGCATATTTTGTGTTTACTTTTGACATGTTCATTTAATGGTTGTCACCATGCTCTTATCTTCATCATGTTTAGTACTTTGATTAAGTGTTTTCTTGCCCCAAGTGATGAAACTGGTTAGTTCTCATCCAAGTTGCCTCCCCTCTGTCCTTCCAAAGGAAAAGTCTTTCCATTGACCCTCATGTCATGGATAGCTCATTTACCCCTTTCTTGACTTTGTTAAGTCACTTTAACCTTAACTTAGAAGCCATTAGTCTTTGCTTTAAGTCTAAGGAGCTCACCTGTACTAGGAGTGTTCTTCAACTAGAACCCTAGGATAGAGTTTGTCAACTCTATGTAAGAATCATTGTCATGATTTCTTACTTTCCCTTTGAGTGTTACAATCTAGATTAGGGAGTTTTGTCAAACTCCACACAAACATTGTCATGTTTGTCTCCCCCTTGAACCTTGATCATCATCAAGTGTTCTTTATCCCTCGTGAGATGAACTACGATTGCTCTGATTCTATCCTAGTTAGGATACGTAGGCAGAAGATGCGATGTCTTTGCGAGCAAGCTTAGAAACCGTTATTAGGTCTTAATCTATCCTTTTACCCAATCCAAACCATAGCACATTTCACAAACTTATCAAGCAATCAAACAAAAGGTTCCTGTAGAGTACTACAGATGCTTAGGGTGCTAACACCTTTCCTAGTATAACCAACCCCGACCCCCGAATCTCTTAGCGTTGTTTACATCACGAAAAGGGTTTTTCTTTCTTTAGACCTTTCCTTTGGATAAATTTAAAGATCGGTTGTAAAAGAATTAAGATTCAAGTTAATATAATAGCTTGATATCCAATTTTCACCGCAACAGAAATGGCGACTTCACTGGGGATTTAAAAGATGTTTTGAGGGTTTAGCCTATCTTGTTTGATTACTTGCTATATTTGTGAATACTTGTAAAATATGTATATGTGTGCTCTGTTGGATCTTGGGAACTTTGAGTGGTGAGACAACACTATACCCGTGTTTGAGTGTACTTATGATAGGAAGGTGGTATATTCAAGGAGGCTTATATGGAGTTGATTCCCGACCAAGTTGACTTTGAGAAAACCACCGCTCAGTAGAGGCCCTTCTGAGAGTTAGTATTGTTGATCGAGTATTCGTGAACACAATGCTACTTTCTACATGGGAGCCCGTGATACTGAGGACCTTTAGATTACCTTTCCCCCCACTTTGGCTTTATTAGGATGTAGTGCGGTGACTATGAGGGAGTAATTCCGAAATAGTTGATACGCGATACTAAACTTGGACGAGACTCTCTTGAGAATATTATCGACCACCGAGTTATTTGGGAAATTGATAATATCCGAAAGATGGGTCGAGGACTCTGGGAACCTTTTTAGAACCTTGTTCTACAGTTTTGAAGGCCTTAGTACATACCTTGGGATAGGTAGTACCTTGGCTCCACGCTCGTGTTCTCCAAACCTAAACCTTTATCTGTTTACATATGTGTATATGTGGAATCTGTGCTTACTTGTGTTTGTGCATTCATGCATTCATGAACATCATATCATAAACGTTTCATGGAACTCAGACTTTTTACTTGTGAACATTAGGGTCATCATGGGTAATGGGAAGAAGAAAACTATGAAGTACACTTACAAGAGTCCTAACTTGGATGACATAGAGAGGTTGAGCACTTTGATAACATACCTAGAAGGGTTCAAGAGCAGATATGGAAACTTATTGTCATTGTTGAGGGTGAAGAAGAAGATGGATCTAGGACTTCTCTCCACACTTCTCCAATTTTATGATCCGCTCTATCATTGTTTCACTTTTCCTGATTATCAGCTAGTACCTACACTCGAGGAGTATTCTTGTTTGGTTGGGTTACCCATTCTTGATGAGTCTCCTTTTCCAATCATGGAGAAGGACCCTAAGGAAGAAGACATTGCTAAAGCTACACGCCTAGGATTGGTGGATATTCAGAAAAAATATGGCTACTAAGGGAGGAGTTTTTGGTTTAGCAGAGTTTTTGGTTGGGAAAGCTCAATATTATGCTGATCATTTGAGTATGGATGCATTCGAGGCTATCCTTGCCTTGCTCACTTATGGTATCTTCTTATTCCCGAGTTTTGATAATTTTGTGGACCTCAACGCCATTAAGATTTTCTTAAAGAAAAACCCTGTGCCTACTTTACTAGCTGACGCCTATCATTCTGTCCATCTGAGGAATCTTCATAAAGGAGGAATGGTTACCTGTTGTGTCCCTTTACTATACAAGTGGTTTATTTCTCACTTACCTAAGGCTCATGCTTTTTGGAAGAAAGGTTGGTGGTCTCAGAAAGTTATGGCTCTCACTCACTCCGATATTGATTGGTACAGCCGTAACTACGATGGGATAAAGATCATTGACAGTTGTGGAGATTTTGGTAATGTACCTCATCTTGGTACAAATGGAGGAATCAGTTACAACCCTGTTCTCACTCGCCGACAGCTTGGATATCCTTTGAAAGACAAACCTAATAGCGCTCAAGTGGAGAATATTTTCTTTAAGGGAGAATCAGAATTAAGAAAAAGGTTCTCAAAGCTTGGGGTCATGTACATAAGAAAGGAAAGGAAGACTTAGGGAAACCTAATTGCGTCTCTCTCGGGCCTTATCTCCAATGGGTCCGAAAGAGAGCTATTCAGCTGAAGATGCCTTATCCTCAGCAGGAACCCATAGTTTTGAAGGAGGAACCCCCATTGATCTTTATCTCTGAAGAGGAGAAGTTGAAGATTGCTTTGAGAAAATCACAACAAACTGAAGTAGCCTGGAGATACAAGTACCAAGTGGCCGTGGAAGAAAATAATGAACTCCGTAGATAACTTCAGATGAAGGATGAAGAAATGATTGCTTGTAAGAAGAGGAAGGCGCAGGAAGATTTATTTTATTCCAACCATCAGTCAACTCCATGGAAGTTAATGGTGGACAAGCTCATTCTTGAGAAGACACAGATAGAAGAAGAACTCAAGAAGATCAAAGTAAGAGAGGACTTTTTGTAGAGTATATTTAGCTCTATGTTTAGGACTTTTTGTAAGATGTACTGGATATTTTGTAATTCAAAACTTAAGAATTAATGAAATCCATGATGTTTTTGATGTTTACAAAAATCTGAGTTCCATAAAACTTTGTGCATTTGCATTCTCATTAATTAAACATTCAAGTAATTAAAGTTGTTTTGCAGATATTATCAAATGGACTCTGGAAAAAGAGCAGTTGCAAAAATTGTGTTCCAAAGCCCAAATCTGGAGAATCTGAGAAGACTAACAAAATTGGTGGAGGATCCTGAGGCATTCAAAGGAAAGTATGGGAATGTGTTGTCTTTACTTGAGCTCCGAGTAGATGAAGAGATGTTGTCAGCACTTGTGCAATTCTATGATATGACCTATCATTGCTTTACATTTCCAGATTACCAGTTGCTACCGACCTTGGAGGAATATTCTGCGTTGATAGGATTAGGTGTTGCCCCTAGGCCATTTTCTGGAAGAGAAGGGACACCCAATGAAATAGTAATTGCATATGCCTTATATCTAGAGACGACTGAAGTACGGCCACAGTTGACTACTAGAGGAAGAATGTATGGATTGCCAGCTACGTTCTTGTTTGAGAAAGCACAATTTTATGCAGAGTCAAAGAAGATGGAGGCATTTGAGGCCATCCTGGCCTTGCTGGTTTATGGACTTTTCTTGGTCCCGACTGTTGATAATTTTATGGAGGCAAATGCGATCAATCTTTTCTTACTCAGGAATCCTGTGCCCACATTGTTAGCTGAAACATACTTCTATATCCATTGTAGCAGTCGTTATGGAGGTGGGCGAATTGTGTGTTTGTACCGCTCTTCTCTACAAGTGGTTTATTTCGCACTTGCCGAGACTGTAAGAACACAGATTGTTTCTTAGTTATATCTCTATGTTTTGATGATAACACTTATGAATTTTGTATTCAAGAATTATATACTCTAAATTTGTTCTAAACTGTTTGCTACAGGTACTAAAGAAAATATTCTTAAAGAGAAAATTTGGACCTGAACAATGATATTATGAGAGGCTTCAAAGGTTCAAGAGCATCTTAGATAAAGATCTGAACGCTGCCTCAAGAAGAATCTGAGTGCTATTTACTAAAGATTCTGAAGCAGAAGCCTCTAAAGAATAGAAGACTCTGAGAGATCAGAAGCTTAGTCATCAGAAGACTCTGAAGATACTGCGCTGTATAAGTATTGAGAATCTAATATAGAAGACTCTGCTCTGACAGAATTACACGCTCAAGCACACAAGCTGCACATACTCTGATTCAGCACAATCTGAAGAACATCCCAAGACTCTGATGATCCAGAAGATCTCTACTCTGGAGATTCTGAAGATCCAGACTCTAATATTGATAGCTGAACTTACTTAATAAAGAAGATTTGAATATGTACGTTGGCATATCTCAACAACTCTTTCCTCTTTTATGCTAGACACAAGAACACAGACAAAAAGGTTTTATCTGTGCATTCCATTCTAAGGAAAGTTTCTGCAAAGTAAAAGACAAAAGGCATCAGGCTTTTTCAGCACAACCTCCAATGTGAAGACAAAAGGCTCCAGGCTTTTCAGCACAGCCTTCAACATTGAGAAGACTTCATGGATCTAAGTGCCTATATAAAGAAGTCCACTCCATCTTCTTTAGTAACGAAAAACTTGCAAAAAAAATTCACTCATCAAAGCAAATCTCTCAAAGCTCTTATATTTTATTTTGCTGTAACATTGTTCTTAAACTTAAGAGAAATATCACAGTTGTGATAATAGCTTCTTAGAAGCATTCTTACTCTTGTATTAATTTTACATTGATTGTAAAAGGTTTCCTTAAGAGGATCCAGTTGGGATCTGTATCTCTTGAGAAGACTAAGAACAATTGTTCTTAGGTGTTACTATTGTAATTTGTTTGATTAAATAGTGGATTAAGTCCTTGATAGAGAAAGGCAAATCACTCTTGAGAGGGTGGACTGGAGTAGTTGAGTTCAACGAACCAGGATAAAAATATCTGTGTTTAAATCTTTGATTATTTGTCATACTTATTCAACCCCCCCTTCTAAGTATTTTCTCACCTTCAGTTAGCATCAGAGCTCCGGTTCTGCGTGTGCTACCACTTAACCGTGACAGTAAAGATCCAGTGAGAAAAGTTACTTTGATAAATATCTGTTTGTCATTACGGGTGACACATCTACATCCAACTGTAACAAATATGAAGGGGATAGAATCAGCACAAAGCCTCCCATGTTTGATGGAGAAAAATTTGATTACTGGAAGGACAGGATAGAAAGTTTCTTCCTGGGGTATGATGCTGATTTGTGGGACTTGGTTATTGATGGCTATGAACATCCTACAAATGAGGATGGCAAGAAAGTTGACAGAAAATCAATGACAGAAGCCCAGAAGAAGGATTTCAAAAATCACCATAAGGCTAGGACAATATTGCTTAATGCAATCTCTCATACTGAGTATGAAAAGATTACTAACAGAGAAACAGCTCATGAAATGTTTGAGTCACTTAAAATGACTCATGAAGGAAATTCTCAAGTGAAGGAGACCAAGGCTCTGGCGCTTATACAGAAGTATGAAGCGTTCAAAATGGAAGAATCTGAAAATATAGAAACTATGTTTTCTAGATTCCAGATCCTTACAGCTGGTCTAAAGATTCTGGACAAGGGATACTCTACATCAGATCATGTAAAAAAAATCATCAGAAGTCTACCTACCAGATGGAGACCAATGGTGACTGCCTTGAAGATGGCTAAAGATCTGAACAAGATCTCTTTATAAGAACTCATCAGCTCACTGAGGAGCCATGAAATTGAGCTTGAGGAAGATGAACCTCAGAAGAAAGAAAAAGGTAAATCTGTTGCTTTAAAATCTAATAAATCTGCTAAAGCTTTGCAGGTTATTGAAGAAAGCTCTGAAGAATCTTCTTCTGAAGAAGAAGATGAATTATCCATGCTGTCCAGAAGGATCAACAGACTCTGGAAGCATAAGGGAAAGAAGTTCAACAACTTCAGAAAATTTGATCATAGAAAGGAATCTTCTGGGCACAGAAGATCTGGCAAGAAAGAAGTTGTATGCTATGAGTGCAAAGAACCTGGGCATTATAAGAATTATTGCCCCAAACTTCAAAGAGAAAAACCTAAGAAGAAGGTTGACAAAAAGAAGAAGGTTCTGATGGCAACATGGGATGACTCAGATGAATCTGAATCATTTTCTGAATTAGAAGAAGAATGTGCCAATGTTGCACTGATGGCCAGCACAGAAGATCAGGAGGAAGGAACCTCAGGATATGAATCAGATTCTGAATCTGACGATGACGCTGAAGAGGTAATGGCTAAACTTACTAAAGAAGAACTGATAAAAGTTTTATCAGAAGTTCTGAAAAGTTATAACAATATCAAACTCAAATACAAGAAGCTGAAAAGCAGTCTTGAATCTGAGATTGATCTTCTGAAGACAGAACTTGTTGAGCAAAAGGAAATTAATCTGAAAATCAAAAGTGACTTTGAAATAATTCAACAAGAATCTGAATCTGAGACTAAGTCATGTGAAAACATTTTAGAAAAATATGACTCTAGCTTTCAGAGATTCCTTACTAAGAGCATAGACAGAAGCAAGATGGCTTCTATGATCTATGGTGTTAGTGGGAACAACAGAAGAGGTATTGGATATGAATCTTCCTCGGGAAGTAATCCAAAATCTGTTGACAAACTCTTCATCAAGAAGACACCTCTGTACTCTCAATTTAAGTTTGGTCACTTAAATGACATTAAACACACAAGCTCTGAGAAGAATACTTATGTGTTTAAACCCAAGGTAAGTCAGAATAAACATTATGTTGAAAAACAGAAGTTTAGACAAATCTCCAGAACCACTAACCATAAAGGACCCAAGAAGATCTGGGTACCTAAAAGTAAAATAATCCCTGTTGCAGATGTTCTTAGGAGCAAGGTCAGGACACCAATCATGGTACCTGGATTCTGGATGCTCACGACACATGACAGGAGAAAGGTCTATGTTCCAAAGCCTGGAACTTAGATCTGGAGGTGATGTAAAGTTTGGAGGGAACCAGAAAGGCAAGATCATTGGATCTGGCACTATTGGAAATGGTAAACTTCCCTCTATAACTAATGTTTTACTTGTTGAAGGCCTAAAACATAACTTATTGTCCATAAGTCAATTAAGTGACAATGGTTATGATATTACCTTTAATCAAAAATGTTGTAAAGCTATAAGTCAAAAGGATGGCTCTATCCTGTTTAGTGGTAAGAGGAAAAACAACATTTATAAAATAAATCTTTCAGAACTTAAAGTTCAAAATGTTAAATGCCTCTTGTCTGTTAATGAAGAGCAATGGGTCTGGCACAGAAGATTGGGCCATATTAATATGAGACGTATATCTCAGATTAATAAACTTAATCTTGTCAGAGGACTCCCTAATCTGAAGTTCACTTCAGATGCTCTTTGTGAAGCATGCCAAAAAGGGAAGTTTTCAAAAACATCTTTTAAATCAAAAAATGTTGTTTCTACTTCCAAACCACTAGAACTACTTCATATTGATCTGTTTGGACCAGTGAAAACTGCATCCATCAGAGGCAAGAAGTATGGATTAGTCATTGTTGATGACTATAGTAGATGGACATGGGTAAAGTTCTTAAAACACAAGGATGAGTCACATTCTGTGTTCTTTGACTTCTGCAAGCAAGTCCAGATTGAAAAAGATTTCAAAATTATAAAAGTCAGAAGTGATCATGGGGGTGAATTTGAAAATAAATATTTTGAAAAATATTTTTCTTAAAATGGCATTGCTCATGATTTTTCCTGTCCTAGAACTCCACAACAAAATGGGGTTGTAGAGAGGAAAAACAGGACTCTGCAAGAAATGGCCAGAACCATGATCAATGAGACAAATCTAGCAAAACACTTTTGGGCAGAAGCAATCAACACAGCTTGTTACATTCAGAACAGAGTGTCTGTAAGACCTCTTCTGAAAAAGACTCCATATGAACTATGGAAGAACAGAAAGCCTAACATTTCATATTTTCATCCTTTTGAATGTACTTGTTATATACTTAACACTAAAGAAAATCTTAACAAGTTTGATTCCAAAGCACAGAAGTGTTTCATGCTTGGTTATTCTGAACGCTCTAAAGTCTACAGAGTATTCAATACTGAAACACAGATTGTGGAAGAATCTATTCATGTAAGATTTGATGATAAGCTTGGCTCTGAAAATCCAAAGCAGTTTGAGAATTCTGCAGATAGAGAAGTGATTCTCACAGACTCTGAAGGATCAGAGGCAGAAAAGGCTAAAGAAAAGGAATCTGAAGCAACTCCAGATGCTATTCCCCTATCTTCTCAATTGGACAACTTACACATTTCTGAAAGATCAAATGTCAGAGGATCTTCTTCCAGAATCAAGGCATCTTACCCAGAAGATGTGATTATTGGAAAGAAAGATGATCCAATCAGGACAAGATCCTATCTCAGAACATCTGAATCTTCATTGTTTGGCTTAGTGTCAATAATTGAACCAACATCTTTGGATGAGGCTCTGAAATATAATGAATGGATTATTGCCATGCAAGAAGAGCTAAATCAATTCACCAGAAATGAAGTTTGGGATCTGGTTCCTAGACCTAAAGGATTCAATGTTATTGGAACAAAATGGGTCTTTAGGAATAAGTTAAATGAAAAGGGAGAAGTTGAAAGGAATAAAGCAAGGCTGGTTGCTCAAGGATACAGTCAACAAGAAGGTATTGATTACACTGAGACATATGCTCCAGTGGCAAGGTTAGAATCTATACGCCTTCTTATTTCATTTGCTGCACAGAATAACATCACTCTGTATCAGATGGATGTTAAAAGTGCTTTTCTAAATGGTATTATAGAAGAGGAAGTATATGTCCACCAACCTCCTGGTTTTGAAAGTGAAAACTTTCCAGATCATGTTTTTAAACTAAAGAAATCTCTTTATGGCTTAAAACAAGCTCCCAGAGCTTGGTATGAGAGGTTGAGCAATTTCCTTCTGAAGAAAATCAGAGGAAAAGTGGATACAACTTTATTCTGTAAAATTGTTAAGAAATATTTGTTGATTTGTCAAATTTATGTAGATGATATTATTTTTGGATCAACAAATATTATGCTTGGAAAGGAGTTTGCTAAATGTATGCAGGCAGAGTTTGAAATGAGCATGATGGGAGAATTGAGATTCTTTTTGGGAATCCAAGTCAACTAGACTCCAGAGTGCACCTACATACAAAATATGTTAAAGAGCTTCTGAAGAAGTTCAACATGGTTGATAGTAAAATGGCAAAGACTCCAATGCACCCTACAAGCACTCTAGGTAAGGAAGAGGTAAGTAAGAAGGTAGATCAGAAACTCTATAGAGGTATGATAGGATCTCTTCTATACTTGACTGCTTCTAGACCAGATATTCTGTTTAGTGTCTGCTTATGTGCAAGATTCCAATCAGATCCTAGGAGAATCACACTTAACAGCTGTTAAGAGGATTCTAAGGTATCTGAAAGGTACTACTAACATGGGTCTGTGTTACAGAAGATCTGATGAATTTTCATTAGTTGGATTCTGTGATGCTGATTATGCTGAGACAGAGTTGAACATAAAAGCACTTCTGGAAGTTGTCAGTTTCTTAGAAGTCATCTAATCTCATGGTACAGCAAGAAGCAGCCCACTATTGCACTATCAACTACAGAGGCAGAATACATTGCAGCTGCTGGATGTTGTACGCAGATGCTTTGGATGAAGAGTCAGTTAGAAGATTATCAGATCTATGAGAGTAATCTTTCTATCTTCTGTGATAATACTTCTGCTATATGTTTGTCAAAAAATCCAATCTTGCATTCTAAGGCTAAACATATAGAAATTAAACATCACTTCATCAGAGACTATGTTCAAAAGGGTGTAATCAATCTAGTCTTTGTTGATACAGATCATCAATGGGCCGATATTTTCACAAAACCCCTTGCTGAAGATAGATTTAGGTTCATTCTGAAAAATATTTGTATGGATTTTTGTCCAGAGTAATATTTATCAGAGGCAACCTCTCAGATGCAAAATGTTTAATGATCTGAAGTATTTCATCTGACTAACTGTTCTTTGATCTTTAATTAATTTATTTGTGTGAAACTCTGAACTAACAAACTCAGAAGATCTGAAAGTTGGAAACGGTTCATTTCTTGAGAGACAGCAGATGCACATACAAAGCAAACACGTGTCACTTAGCATCTGAAACGATGGAGTGCTCAACTGAATTGACGTTTGAGGTGTTGCTTTGAAATCTCACTTTTCTTGGATTTCCCCCCAGCTGTCATAATTTTAATTTGAAATTATTACTTTCATTAAATGATGTACAAACGTGCGTATGTGTCTTTTGCTGTGCCCAATGCTTGATTTTTAGTTGTCTATAAATACCACCTATCACACTATTTTCACATTTTTCACACTCACTACACCTATGCATTTTGCTCTCTCTTCAACCTCTACAAAAACCCTAAACCCAAGTCAAGATCTTCTTCTTCATCAATGGCTTCTACATCAAATGCTGCTGAAATCTCCAACAAAACTATAATGTACAAGAAACCAGAACGCACCCTATTTACTCCAGTAGTAGATCTTGAGGTTCTGTGTGAGAGCTTCGTTGATCTTGAATCGTTAAAGGAAAATGGGTTTGATCTAACAACTATTAAAGCTCAGGCTGGGAGAAGTACTTTGAGAGATTAATGGGTCCTGTGTACCCAACTCTTGTAAAGGAATTCTGGATTCACGCTAGCACTGGTCCTAAGTTTATTCACTCATCTATCCTTGGGAAGGAGATAGTGATTACTGAGAAACTGATCAGGCAACTGTTCAGTATACAGAATCTGATGGAGTTACAAACCTAGCCTCTTCACGTATTGATAGGCTAAGGTATATGAAGAAATCACTCTAGCCGGAACACCATCAAGTAAGGTTAAAGATCTGAAACCTATCTATAGGATTTGGGCAAAGATATTTATGAGTACAATCTTTCACAGAAAGTCATCCACTCACCAGACTATGTAAGTTCAGAACATCTATATTTCATGTACTGCATCAGCCAAAATGTTAAGGTGGATCTGCCCTATCTGATCTTCAGTCATCTTCTGACTCATGTCAGAGAGACTAGGGAAGAGGTCAGAGCTAAAGCTGGGAAAGTTAGAACTTGGATACCCTCTAGGAAGACTGATTTCAGACATCCTTGTGAAAACAAGCTGGTAAAGCATCTGACAGATGCAAAGATAATAGAGGATCTGTCATACATCATTGGATCTGAGATAAATGGACTCAATCTAAAAGGATGAAAATCATTTCAGAGCTGAATGAAAACTAAGGAAAATAAACTCTGAGGAGGTCAATGGCAGAAGGATACCCTTAGAAGACTTCATTCCAATGTTCAGTGCAGATGAACCAAAAAGTCTTGTCTGGACTTACATTGCAAAGTGTCTGAAGGAAGGAATTCCTCTACCTGCTAATCTTGTTCAGAAAGAAGGAGAAGAAATTCCCAATCTGATGAAGGAAAGGCGTAGTAAGAGGAAATCTGAAGAAGGATCGGTTCAGAAGAAAAGGAAAGAATCTGAAGTTCCAAGGAAGAAGAAGAAAGGAGCGAAGAAAGTCAGACTCACCTCTAGAGATGCAACTCTGGAAGAGATAAGAGACACTATTCATCAGGTATTAACATCTGATCCTACTCCTACTGTTCATTCACCCTTTCATCACCTCAACTCTCTCCTAACCTTAGACGTAGAACTTCTAAATCCAAACCATCTGTAAACCTTTCATCTGAACCACTCTCATCTGAACCAATACATTCACAACCATCTTCTGTACCAATTCCCTCTGAACCGAACCTCATGTTACATCTGAACCCCCTCAAATAATTCAATCAGAAATTCCACAAACTCAAACAACTCAATCAGAAATTCCACAAACTCAATCAATTCAACCTGAAATTCCACAAACAGAAACAATTCAACCAGAAATTCCTCAAACAAAAATTCCACAACCAACAATGTCACAACCAGATAATCCCCAATTAGAGACTCTCCAACCAGAAATAATCATCTCAAAACCAAACCAACCAGAGACTGTTCAAACTGAACACTTCTGAACAACCAATTCCATCAGAAGATCCAAATCTTTCTGACAATATTCTGGATATAGAACCCCTAAATCAATCAATTATCATTTCTTCAACATCTGTTCACTCAGATGATTCTTCTGATTGTGAATCATCTGATTCATCTGATTTTGAACCAGAGTCACTCAAACAAGCACGTTCTGAAAGTGCTATGAAGGAACATCTTAACATTTCTATGTTTTATACTCCACCAAACTCTCCACCTCAACCACAACCATCTCAACCACAACCATCTCAACCACAACCATCTGAAACCAATCTATCTGAAACACAAACCATTCCTCAACCATCTGAACTTCCTCAATCTGACATCCAACCATCTCAACCAACATCACCTCAACCTCAACCTACACCATCTGAACCTACTCTTGTTAACACTCCTAATCCTAATTCCTCTGAACAGTCTGAACAGTCAGATCTAGGATCATGTGTTAATGCTATGTTTGACATATTCAAGAAGGAGATAGATTCTGAATATGCTCGTGTTAAGGATGTGTGCATGTCAAGTTTGGATTCAACTGTTTCAAATGCTGCTTGGAAGCGTTTCATCTGGATGTTCAACAAAGTTGCTTTAAAAGTTAGAGCTAAATGCTCTAAGCTTGCTAAGACTAAGTTTGCAGAATTAATCAAGGTAACACTGATGAACATGCCTCCTCCTCCTCCTGTGTTGCTTCTGGAAGCTGCTCCTCCAGAGGTTCCTGAATCTGAAATGATTGAACAAGCTTCTGATGAGAATCAGGCTGAAGAGAACACTGCTGCTACTGCATCTGCTCCTTCTTCATCTGTGGTCACAGAACTTGTAAGTGATGTCAAGGAGATAAAAGATTGGATGGTCAAGCAAGAGAAGACAACTGATGAGATCAGATCTGGATGTCCTAAGCAAGAAGAGTCAACTGCCAAAATGACAGAGCTTCTGACCCTTATTGCCTCACGCCAGACTTAGTTTTATTTAATGTTTTTTTTTTGACATGGTGTTACTTCTGTTGTTTTCTTACTATTGTGTTGTTTTCTTACTATTGTGTTCTGCGTTTTGGTATCTGCCTGTTTGACTGTGAACTTTGGTATGTTTAATTGCATGTTGATGTTTTTGCTTTTATATGCTTCTTTTCTTCTGTATCTTTATGTCTTTAAAAATATTTTTGATCTATGACAAAAAGGGGGAGAAAAAGAGAATCTGATTGTTCAAACTATAAGCAATTACTAAAACTGAAATTCAGACATTTTATTGACTTACTTTGAATTTAAGTCTTTTAGATTACATTGATATATCTGACATAATTCATTGAAGTTACCCTGAGACTTTTCCAACCAGAACCTGATCTTCAAAGCAAATCTGAGTATTCAATCAACTCTGATAGCTTACTCTGATACCTTTACTCTGGAAGATAATTCAAGCAAGATGATAACCAGGCGCTCTGACTGAAGGAAGTCATAATTATCTGGTATCAAGATTTGACTCTTGAAAGTCAAACCTCTTGCATCAGGCTCTGAATCTGAAATACACTTAATCAAAAAGGGAAGTGTTTTCTTCTATTAGAGTATTTATTTCAGGGGGAGATTGTTAATCTCAGGGGGAGTTATAATTCATATCTTTTTATTGAATAAAATTCCTCATGTTTTGTCATCATCAAAAAGGGGGAGATTGTAAGAACACAGATTGTATCTTAGTTATATCTCTATGTTTTAATGATAACACTTATGAATTTTGTATTCAAGAATTATATACTCTAAATTTGTTCTAAACTGTTTGCTACAGGTACTAAAGAAAATATTCTTAAAGAGCAAATTTGGACCTGAACAATGATATTATGAAAGGCTTCAAAGGTTCAAGAGCATCTTAGATAAAGATCTGAACGCTGCCTCAAGAAGAATCTGAGTGCTATTTACTAAAGATTCTGAAGCAGAAGCCTCTAAAGAATAGAAGACTCTGAGAGATCAGAAGCTTAGTCATCAGAAGACTCTGAAGATACTGCGCTGTATAAGTATTGAGAATCTAATATAGAAGACTCTGCTCTGACAGAATTACACGCTCAAGCACACAAGCTGCACATACTCTGATTCAGCACAATCTGAAGAACATCCCAAGACTCTGATGATCCAGAAGATCTCTACTCTGGAGATTCTGAAGATCCAGACTCTAATATTGATAGCTGAACTTACTTAATAAAGAAGATTTGAATATGTACGTTGGCATATCTCAACAGCTCTTTCCTCTTTTATGCTAGACACAAGAACACAGACAAAAAGGTTTTATCTGTGCATTCCATTCTAAGGAAAGTTTCTGCAAAGTAAAGGACAAAAGGCATCAGGCTTTTTCAGCACAGCCTCCAATGTGAAGACAAAAGGCTCCAGGCTTTTCAGCACAGCCTTCAACGTTGAGAAGACTTCATGGATCTAAGTGCCTATATAAAGAAGTCCACTCCATCTTCTTTAGTAACGAAAAACTTGCAAAAAAAAAATCACTCATCAAAGCAAATCTCTCAAAGCTCTTATATTTTATTTTGCTATAACATTGTTCTTAAACTTAAGAGAAATATCACAGTTGTGATAATTGCTTCTTAGAAGCATTCTTACTCTTGTATTACTTTTACATTGATTGTAAAAGGTTTCCTTAAGAGGATCCAGTTGGGATCTGTAGCTCTTGAGAAGACTAAGAACAGTTGTTCTTAGGTGTTACTATTGTAATCTGTTTGATTAAATAGTGGATTAAGTCCTTGATAGAGAAAGGCAAATCACTCTTGAGAGGGTGGACTGGAGTAGTTGAGTTCAACGAACCAGGATAAAAATATCTGTGTTTAAATCTTTGATTATTTGTCATACTTATTCAACCCCCCCTTCTAAGTATTTTCTCACCTTCAGAGACTACCAGCTCTTTGGGATAGACAGAATGGACTCTCATGGACAGAAAGGATTTTGTTACTCAAGCACTTAGACATCAAGTGGTATGACCCCGTGTATGGAGGGATTCCTATGATTCAAAGCTGTGGAGACTTCCCAAATGTACCGCTCATCAGCACTGAAGGTTGCATTAGTTACAATCGTATATTAGCCTGTCGTCAGTTGGGATACCCAATGAAGAGTGAACCAGACTTTGCCCTTTTGAGAAGTTTCTACATTGAGGAAGGAAAAGATCTAGCTTACAAAGCTCGAATTGTGTAGGCTTGGCGTCGCATCAACACGAGAGGAATGACTGCTTTAGATTATCCTGACACAACTGTTTCCGAATCTTACTTAGCATGGGTAAGAGAAGCTGCATTGAAGATGTTCTACACCAGTTTTGAGCCTAGCCCAACAAAGCTCACTCTTGTGGAAGAATTAAAAGCTATTATGGCGAAGGCTGAAAAAGAAGGAAGAGATTGGAGGGGTAAGTACTTCAAAGTCATGCAAGAGAAGGAAGAGCTCCATGCGTTGGTTTATCAAAATGGAGGAAAGAATCAGCGTGAAGACGAAGGACCATCCGACCAGAAGATCTAGAAGCTTTATGTTTTCTGTATTTTATCATTCGGTTGTATTGAAGATTTGTATTTCAGTTTCCAGTTTGTTGTTGTAAAACTCTCCAGTTGTTAATTTATGAAAATTTGTCTGCTTTGTTTTCCCCATTGTTATAATATTTGAAAATATGGCCTTAAAATTCCTTGAATGTTTAATTCTGCATTTGCATGTCTGCATTCATAAGCATTGCATGTGCATGTTCCTGTGTTGTGTCTCATTTCGCTGTCTTGTCTTCAGAGAATCACACTGAATCCTCAACATCGATACAACATCCGAGCCCAAGATCGTTTGAGAATGGAAGAACAAAATTTGGATGTGGACAGAATTGATAATGAACTCGGAGAACTACGAGGAGGCATGGGGCAGATCATGGAAGCCCTACAGGTCATTCGTGCAAAGTTGGACACTCAAGCCATTGTTGTTTCTGAAATCACTGGTATAGTTGTGGATCCAGTCCCGACGGTAGTCACTGTTGCTAATGTGCCAACCTATGGGTTACCACATGGTTTTGTACCTCCACCAACAGTCAACCAGCAAGTAGTTCCCCTAGGGGCAGAGTTTCCTCAAGCTATTCCTACTTACACTTAGCCTTCTGTTCAGACTCAAGCGCGCCCTGTTTTTCATAATCCTCCACAAGTGTATGAAGGTCTTGATGGGTGTGAAGAAGAGAGTGGACGACATGATAAGTTGAAAGAGAGTGTAGAGACTATAGGCAGGAAGGTTAGAGCAATGGAAGGAAATGACATCCTTGGTACTAATGCCAGAGATATGTGCTTAGTATCTGGATTGGTAATCCTGCCAAAGTTCAAGATTCCCAATTTCGATCAGTATTCTGGGGCTACTTGTCCTCGGACACATCTGATTATGTACTACCGAAGAATGGCCGCACATGTGGAAGATGATAAGTTGATGATTCACTGTTTCCAGGATAGTTTGAAAGGAGCTCCTGCTAAATGGTATTTAGGTTTGGATCAGTCTCGTATTCACAGTTTCCAAGACTTGGCTGATGCTTTCATAAAACATTACAAGTACAACATGAATCTGGCTCCTGATAGAAGACAATTACTGAGTATGTCACAAAAGAGTTCAGAGTCATTCAAAGAATATGCGCAACGATGGAGAGAGACTACATCTCAGGTGGAACCTCCTTTGAGTGAAAAAGAGTTGACAGGTTGGTTTGTCGATACAGTGAGACCAGAATTTTATGAGAAGATGATCAGCGGTGTAACCGCGAGTTTTTCTGATATAGTAGCTGTGGGAGTGAGAGTGGAGTTAGAAATGAAGAATGGAAAAGTGGCTAGTGGTTCTAGTAGTTCTAGCAACAACAATGTTAAGAAGGTCAGTGGTACTTTCCATAAAAAGAGGGAGGGAGAAACAAATGTTATAATTGTGGGAAGAAAGAATCGCACTTGGAGACAACCTTATCAACAGTATCAGCAACCTCAGCAAGGCTTTGTTCAACAGCCTCAACCAAGTTTTGTTCAGCAACCTCAGCAACAACGACCAATGTATCTGTTGCAGTATGCCCAACAACCATATGTGGCAGCTGTAACTCCAGCTTTCAATCACCCTATTTCGAATTTTCAAACAGTGCAGCCAGCACTCGTGTATCAACCTGTTCAGCAAGGGTATCAACAAGCGCCCAACGCTCCATCCTATCAACAATATCATCAGCCGAGAGCTCAACAACCCAGACAAAACTATCAGAATCGGAGACCAACAACAAAACCTCCACTTCCTCAGATACCAATGACTTACACAGAATTGTACCCATCCTTAGTACAACAAGGGTTGGTAACAACACGACCACTCAATCCAGACACTACGTCTCCTCACTATAATCCAAATACTCATTGTGCCTTTCATGAAGGTGCTGCCGGTCATGACTTAGAGGGGTGTCTTGCTTTAAAACATCTTGTCAGAAAGTTGATAGAAAAGAAGATCTTGTCTTTTGATGATGTGCCGCCTAATGTTAAAAGTAATCCATTACCAAATCATAGAGGAGTTAATGCTATAGAAGCTTCGAATGAGAAGTTGGTTGTTGACGTGTCAGAAATCAGAACTCCATTGAGATCCCTACATGAAAAGTTGTTGAAGGTCGGATTGATTGAAGGTGTTCATAATGACTGTAAAAAGTGTCTTGTGGATTCTAAAGGATGTGATGTGGTGCAAGGAGATATAAAAAGGTTGATTGATGACGGATTATTGCAAGTATGTGGTAAGAAAAAGAGAGAGGAGGTTTCGGTAATTGAACCTGTTTTCGACCTATCAAAGAAAGGTGGGAAAGTTCCAGTGTTCAATATAACCAACAAAGGAGTGAAGCCCTTTTTCAACAGATCGGTTACGGATCAGCCTCGACCGGTTGTTATTCAGAAACCAAGGCCATTTCCTTTTGAAAGTACAAAGGCTGTTATGTGGAAATATGATATGACTGTGATAGACCAAGGATCTGGAAAGATTGTTCAGAAAGAAGAAATGAAAGGGGATCAGTTCGACGTAACAAATATTGCAGGTACAAGCAAGATGACACGTAGCGGCCGAATTTATCAGCCAAAGATAACGGTGGTCACTCCAAAAGAAGTTACTCCTACTGCGGTGACAAAAGACAAAGAGATACCGAGTACTGAAGGAGAAGATGAGGAGTTCTTAAGGATCATTCGGAAAAGCGATTACAAGGTTATTGATCAGCTTCATCAAACCCCATCAAAGATATCAATACTGTCTCTCTTGATGAATTCTCCAGCCCATAGGGAAGCCTTGCAAAAGGTATTGAGACAGGCACATGTGACGAAAGATATTTCTCTCGGTCAATTTGACTTGATAGTAGCCAATATTACAGCCTGTAATACGTTGAGTTTTTGTGATGCCGAATTGCCAAAGGAAGGACGTAATCACAACCGTGCGTTGCACGTATCTGTCAGATGCCAAGAAGACACCATGGCACGAGTTTTAGTTGACACTGGATCCTCTTTGAATGTATTAGCCGCAAGGTCGCTCGCAAGGTTGGCATATGCAGGGGCAGAAGTGAAACCGACGTCGTTAATTGTTAAGGCTTTCGATGGATCAAGAAGGACAGTTATTGGGGAAGTAGAGTTGCCAATCATGATAGGACCTCACGAGTTCAGTATCACATTCCAAGTAATGGACATTAACCCGGCTTACAGTTGTTTATTGGGATGGCCTTGGATACATGAAGCTGGGGCAGTAACTTCCACATTGCATCAGAGAACGAAATTTGTTATGAATGACAAGCTGGTAATTGTACATGGTAAAGAGGACCTAATGGTGAGCAATCTGTCATCATTCAAGTATATTGACGCAGATGAGGGCGCGTTAGAAACTTCCTTTCATGTACTCGAGATAGCTAACGCAGTGATGTTAGAGGAAATAGTGGCTAAGAGCGGTCCATCTTTTGCATCCGCTCAGAGCATCAAGTCTACACTGGAAGAAGGTAATTCTGCAGGTTGGGGAGAGGTTATTGAAGTGAAGCAAAAACCGAATCGCCAAGGGTTAGGTTACAAACCAACTCATGTTGAAGCACCGACACATGACAAAGGACGCCCAAAGACTATACAAGAAGTATTCATCAGTGGAGGATTCCAAGTCAGTGTTGTGGAAGAAGATTTTAAAGATGAAGACCTTGAACAGTTAGTGTATCATGGCGAATCTACTTTGAGCAACTGGGAAGCTATTGAGATTCCTGTGGTTTTTCCTGAGTTAAAGTAATTTGTTTGTTTTCTTTTCCTGTTATTGCTTTAAATCTCCATAGCCGCGCCCAAGGCTATAGGAATGTTTTGTAAGGGTCCTGTGCTTTCAAGAAAATCAATGAAAAATGAACTATTTTTTTAATTTCCTGGTGTTATTTCCTTTACTGCTTTTGCTTTCATTTTAAAAGAAAAATGGCAATCTTAAAAAACCAAAACAATTTTCTCTTTTGTGTGTTGCATTTGTCTTTGTGTGTTTTAATAAATTAAGCCATTCCAACGTGCAATGATGTCCTAAAACCCATTGAATCCTATGACTTTGCATTCCCTCCTGACTTTGATTCACCAATATACCAAGCTAAAGATGAGGACGAAGATTTTGAAATCCCTGATGAACTGGTAAAATGGGCACATTATGAGTACACAGAGCTTCAACCCTACAAAGAACATGTAGAAGTCATTAATCTTGGCACCGAAGAAGACAAGAAAGAAGTCAAGATTGGGGCAGCACTAGGGGCAGAAGTCAAGCAGCAATTAGAGAAGCTTATGAAAGAGTATGTGGATGTATTTGCTTGGTCATACCAAGATATGCCGGGTTTAGACACTGACATAGTGGTTCACAAGTTACCGCTTCGACCAGAATGCCCATCGGTTAAACAAAAACTCTGAAGAACAAGACCTGACATGGCTCTTAAAATTCGAGATGAGGTGAAGAAGCAGATTGACGCAGGTTTCCTGGCAGTATCCAAATATCCCGAATGGGTGGCTAATATTGTACCTGTGCCGAAAAAGGATGGGAAAGTCAGAATATGTGTGGATAACAGGGATCTAAACAAGGCCAGCCCAAAGGATGATTTCCCTTTGCCGTATATTGATACGTTGGTGGATAATATGACTCGTTTTGAAGTTTTCTCGTTTATGAATGGTTTCTCCGGTTACAATCAGATTAAGATGGATCCCGATGACATGAAAAAAACAACTTTCATTACTCCGTGGGGGACTTACTGTTACAAAGTTATGCCTTTCGGTCTGAAGAATGCAGGTGCTACTTATCAAAGGGCCATGGTGGCTTTGTTTCATGACATGATGCACAAAGAGATAGAGGTATATGTTGATGACATGATCGCCAAATCTCAGAGTGAGGAAGACCATTTGGAACATCTTTTGAAATTGTTTAAGAGACTCAGTGTTGCACCCTAAAATTTGCTCAACCTTATTCACTTGGTTTATGTTTCAATATCATTAGCATTTGCATATAGAGTCATGTCCATAGCCTAACCATCTGCATAGCATAAGCATAGCAAGTCATCCAGCAAGGGTCCAATCATTATCATCATCTCTAGAGGCCTATCAAGAGGTTATTATCCTAATTCCATCTCATTCAAGTCATCAGAAAAGAATTTGAAAGCAGGGAGTTCAGTGGATCAAGCATTGAGTATATCTCCTAACTGAGGGTATCTGTGGGTCAACCAAAGAAATTGTGAGCTATGGGCTGAGCATGGGGAGTATCTATACACCTTGGAGGACTTAGAAAGTCATTTGGAGAAGAAAACAAGTTGTTGATGTGATCACAAGTATTGCAGTTGAAGACAGTCAACTAGGGTTTCATCTGGGTCAACCCTGGGTCAACCCTAGGTCAATTGACTGATTGAAAGGCATTAAGGGCTATTGGAGAGATGTGGGGTTCATCATTTGACATGGAGAATAAGGATATGCTAAGAAGAATTCAAGAGAAATCAAGGAGAAGAGGAGGGTCTAAATTAGGGTTTCTATGTAAAATCCCCTGGTTTAGGTCAAATTTCCAAGCAAGATAAGTCAAAATGCAAGCTTCAAATGGATCCTTGGCCAACATGAAACTTGTAGAGGATCTCAAGACCTTTAATTTGAGTGGTGGAAGACATCAAGGAGATTTATAGAACTCAAGTTATGGTCCTTGCAAGTTACAGGTCATCTGAGGTATCTGAAATTTTGTCTGTGAAAGTGACTTGACTTCCAAGCAATTTTTACCCCTCAAGGAAATTTCAAATGAATTTCTGGTCAACATAAGAATTGTTCCTTATTGTCTTAGCTTTCTAGAATGGTATAGTATGCCTTCATATGATGTATGGAACTCAACTTATGGTCAGGGAAAGCAAAGGGTATTTTGGTCATTTGTGAATTACAGGTCATTTTAACCTATGCCCAAAACCCATACAAGGAAGCTTCAAATGGAAAACTTTACAACATCAAACTTGCTCCAAATGACATTTTGAGTCTAGAAAAGTGACCATGAGAGATTGGAAAGATTCATAGCACAAGGTTTCAAAATTGTTGAATTTAATGAATAAAAATGGCCTTAAAAATGAGATTTTTCATATCTTGGCCAAATGGAGCAAAATTATAGGTCATTTTGAATGGAAAGATCATTTTAAAGACATTGGCTAAAGTAGAATTTTGAGTTTGGTTCAAGATTTAAGAGTTATCCATGGTTGCTTGAATTGAAAGTTACATAAACCAAATTGAAAGGGAAAAGTGCAAGGGAAACTTCTCCAAGTTTCTAGGAAGTTCTAATCCCCATCTATATATTCATACAAGTTGGTTCATGCAAGGGTTGGTGCTTCCATTTGTTCAAAACCTCAATTTTCATTCACTTTCTCATTTTGGCATAAGCTTCACAAACTCTCACAAATCTCTCAAAACTCTCACATCTTTGGATTGAATCTTCATCATCATCATTCAAACACTATGATTCACATCAAGAAGTGGTTAAATTGATCAAGAATTGTACCATTTATCTTCTTCACTCCAAGTTGCATTTTCATCAAAACTCCATTAAAACTTCCTCCATCATTCCAATTCCTGTTATCATCATCATCCACCATCATCATGGAGTAATTGGCACAAGAACTTGGATAGAATTCGTGGCTGTTTAAAGAGATTCAAGTTGAAACTCCAATTTGCATGAAGAATGGAATAGAGTAATTCACAAGGATTGAGCAAGAATCACTGCAAACAGAAGCACATACACTCATTGGAGATTACTTTCAGCAAGTATCAAGGCTCGAATTGGAGTCTAACCACCATTGCCATCATCACTTGCAAGGTATGCATAATCTTTCGAATCTCATTATTCAGGTTGTTGTAGATCATGTGGTTAGGATAGAATTGCTTAGAAACCATAGGAGTTTAATTTTTGAAACTTAGGGAGAGTAATATGGAGTTTAGAGGCAGAGTGATGAAACTTGGATGAGCAAGAAAACCTAGTTTAGGGGATGATAATTATGGAAGATGAGCTCAGAATGATCAGTGCAACGTAGTGATTACATTAGGATGAAAATTGGCAAGGTTTGGTTGAGTTGATCACAGGTGCGAAGATTGGATCCCAACTGTTATCTCCATCGAATTGTTTGATTGCTTGAGTTTTAATGGAAACTATGGTTATAGCTGTGAAGAGGGAGAGAATTAGGGCAAAATTGCTTTTTATATCGTGTGCATCCATGGCGTGTGGAGAGAGAACAGAGGGAGAGAAGATCATGCATGGTTAGGGTTTTCTGAAACCCGAGGTGGCTGGAGGTTGAAGAAGGGTCAGGAGCCACACGATTGAAGTCTGACCTTTGACTTGGAGGACTCATCCAACGGACACGATCAAATTTCAGAATGGAGGGAATTTTTAAAAACTGAAACGCACCGTTTCATTTATTGGGGGGAATTGGGCTCAGACAGCTATTCGCACCCCCCAATTGGAGGGGCCCAATGCGCTGAACTTGTTTTCCTTGCTTTTCTCACCCCCCTTCATTTATTCCTTTATATTTTCATTTTAATTTCTTTCATTTTTCATGCATCTTATAAAAATCATAATAAATAAAAAATCATTATTTTTAATTCATTCTTTTTGCATTATTTTCTTTAGAGAGTCAAGAAAATTATAAAAAATAAAAATGGCATTTTATTTTTTATTTGATATTTTTCCCATATTTTTCAAATAAATAGCATTTTAAATAGTTTCATTTCATGCATGATTTTGTTATTTTTTGTTCTATTAAATGCTTCAATTTTTTTTGTCCATTCTTTTTAGGTTGTTTAGTTTAGACATTAAACTTGTAGATACAATTTAGTTCCCATTTTTAGAAATTAATTTAGGGTGTTTAGCTTAGGTGTGAACAACATGAACAAACTAGGGTTTTAGGTGATGACTTAGGAGAATTAATTCATTTCCCTTAGGACTTAGAGACTGAATAGGTTAGCTATGGGACTATAGGGGCTATGGGTAGTTATTAGATCCCTTAGAGAAAAAATCAGGACTCCCCTACTGCTATTACTGTACTGTATATATCTGATTGACTGGTGTGGTGTGCCCTCTGGGGATTATTGCTTGTTTGTGTGGGTATTGGGATTGTCTGGGGACTTGGGAGAGTTGAATACTTGATGAGATGAAAGCCATTGAAGATCCAGAGATTGAAGTCCAACTTCCAGAGTTGAAGAGGAGATTCTTGCTAGTAGATGCTGAAGAGACTAGGGTTTAGGAGTTAGGCAGAGCTCTAGATTAGAAAGTTTGTTTCTCAAACATGGGTTGCCTTGTCTGCATCCATTCTTCTCTGTGATTCAGAGTCTCTCTAAGACACTCACCCCCTTCCTTTGGAAGGCTTGGTGATAGTGTCTAAGAGATAGAACTCTTGAGAGAAAAATGTCATGTGTTAGAAGCAGTCTGTTCACCACCTTTGGTAGTCAACTGATTGCTTAACACCCAATTCACTCTTGTGACTGATCCCTCATCCTGGATGTTTGAACTTAAAGAAAAGCCATGGCAGATAGAAGACTGATGATCAAAGCCCTTACCTGAAGGCCATGAAGAGGGAGATTGATGCTTGTTGAAGCCTGTAGCTGATTGGAGATTACTTGGAGCCAGATGTTGATTCAGAGCTGCTGATGCTGTTTATTTTTGCTGTATTTCATTCTTGATGTATTGTTTGGTTTTCCTGACTGTATTGTTTGCTGTTTACCCTGTTGGGTCGAAAGTGAAGCCTGTTCACTTTCACCTATTGTTTTCTAGGTTCGAGGTTGAGTGGGACTCCCTTGCCTCGCTTGTATTGCTGCATCCATGCATTTTACTGTTTTACTGTATATATATGATGTTTGTTTCTATTGCTGCCTATCCCGTAGGATCTCTGTTTCTCTCTGTGCAAGAGAAGAGCATGATAGACATTAGGTCTTAACCCATGCATGATAACATTAGGTTAGTTTGTTTCCCTTCGCAACCACAGGTTAGAGTTCTGTCTCTCTTCTTCCTCAAAACAAACAGAAAAACACCATAAAGATTTCAAACACGATAAA